>RSEF01000024.1:5243653-5400243 GCA_003993805.1 Himantopus leucocephalus | reverse complement strand
GGGGGGGGGGGGGGGGGGGAGCAGGAGGGGGGAACCTTTTTATGCTGGCATTAAAGCCTAGCTTGTTCCCCCTCCCTCCACTCTGCTGTCTCCTGTTTCTCCAGTCCGCTTTTCACAGCGGCTTTAATTCTCTCCAGACTCTTCCTAATGGATTTTTCACATGGGGCCCCCAGCACGCTCGGGCATCGCACCAGTTTCCAGAAATTTCACGCACCCCTCGAACACAAAAAGGGGATCCTTTTCCCACACTTTCCCCTCTCTCCCCAGGCTGCGGTTCTGCTCAGTTTTGCACCCCAGACACGAAACTCGGTGGGCAGAGGGGCAATCCCCCCGCTTGGTGGGGCGGACGGGAGCGGAGCGACGCCGCTGAGAAGCGGACCTGTCCCGAGTCGTTCATTAACCCGACCGTTCAACGCCGGGGCGGCACCCCGCTCCCCAGCCGGCCTTGCGAAGGGGACCTTGTGGCAAGGCAGGGAGAGCCCCGGCCGGGGACCCCCCTCCCTGCCCGGCCCAGCCCGGGCCGGCGGCGTGCTGCGGCCCCGCGGCCGCGGAGAGGGGCTCCGGCAGCCGGCGGCGGTCTGCACCGCCATCCAGCGGCGGTGTCGGGCGTGTGCCCTCCCTGCTGCCAGCAGCCTGGCCCCCTCCTCCCGGGGTCACTCACCCCTCCTTTGTACCCGTGTCCCCCCCGTCGGGGCTTAGCCGCCTTCCCCCGCCGCGTCCCCAGAGCCACCGGCTTTTCCAGGCTCCGGGGGAGTGCGGCGGGTGGACGAGGGGGGGTGGAAGCTTATGTGGGCAGGGAGGGGTTGATTTCGGCTGCTGGCTTGCGATCTTCCCATCTTTCTTCCCCCCCTCTCTTCCCACAGTTTGGTTTTGTTTTCTCTGGCATGGGAACTGGGCCACTGCGAGGAGGATGGGGATGGGGAGCAGAAAATAGTTCCTTCCCCGAACAACGTGTGAAATCCAACACAGCGGCGTGTTAGTGTTCACGTCCACGGCGTTGGCAGTGGCAGGGGGGTGGCATGTAGGCAAGTGCTATCTCAGGGGCGGGCAGCACAAAGGGTAGGAAAAAAAATATATATGAGAAAGGTAGAAAAACAGTCCCCCTTTTGCTTCATGCGTCCAACCTGGGCTGTTAATGAGGCTTTTAATAGAAAAGTGGGCCAAGTTCCTTTTGAAATTGTGCAGACTTCCCCTCTCAGGTCTGTCTGGTTTCCAGAGCTGGGAGGCAGAGGGGATCAGCACGGCTTTAGGGACGCTGCGCCCAACATGCACACCATATCTGGGTCTTCTCAGGGTGGGTTGTGGGGACCCACGGCCCCATGCACAAAATCACGTGGGGAAAAGTGTGGTCGGAAGAGGCTTCAGATCGGAGCTGTGGGGTGGCGGAAGATCAAAGATACAGCTCCTGGGGTCTGAGCCAGCTTGCTGGTCTTTCCCTGCACCCACCTAATCTCCGGGTGGACCCCTGCTTTGTGCCCAGTTTTGGGAACTGGGCACCACGTGGTTGCAGAGACTGTGATGGCAAGGAGCTGGCCGAGGGAGGTGGCATGGGCAGGGGCAGCAAGAGCTGTGTGGACGCTTGTGTGGTTGAAGCTGAGTCCTCAGCAGCCAGGACTACCAGGGGATGGACGTGACATTTCTTGCTGTCTCTGCAGAGAGGTTTTGCATTAACCAGCTGGCTATGACAAGCCTTCTGTTCATGCAACATGTGGTTTTGGCTTTCCAGAACCCAACCCCAGCTCCCTATGCTGAAGTACATGCCCTTGCTGCTGCTCTGAAAGCTGTCCTTGGAAAGAGATGCTGGCTCCTGCCTGCACAGCGTCTTGCTCCTCATTCTGGCTGCAGCAGGGAGCCCCTCCATCTGCCTGTCCCCCAGCCCGTTCTGCCCACTGTGCTGCTCTGTGTGTGGTTTCAGGCTCGTGAGGCTTTGCTCAAGGCAAGTCAGCACTGCAGAAACCAAGATGCTGTTGTTAGGATGATGTCTCAGGAAAAGCAGGAATGAAACAGTTCTTAGGCACAGGCAAAATGCTTATGCTGCGAGGATCAGGCCAGCAATTGCTCAAATTCAGTACCCTTGTCCAAAATCTGCAGCTCTTTCAGGAACTGCCCCTGCTCGGGGGAAGCTCTTTTCTCCCCTCTTCCTTAGTGGCTGGGCTAAACTGTGCTGCAGGGAGAGCCGGTCCCTGCCCAGCTCCTCCTTGTTCAGGCCTTCCTGCCCTAATGCAGAAACGTGGCTGCCAGCATCAGGTAGTCCTGCAGGCACGTGAAGAGGGGACAGGAATCAGAGTCTGCCTCAAATCCCTTTTGAATTTGCTGCCTTTGAGCCAGCCCCTCGTTCCCCATCGCTCCGTCCTGGCTGCTATTCTGGGAGGGCATGCTGAGATTGCTAGCCAGTCTGCGCCTCTCCTTGGCTGCCGGGGTAAAAAGTGTGGGCCAGGAGGCTCCAGAGCAACCCTAACAGCTTGCAGCTATGAGCAGGGCTGGCAGACAGGCCTCGGGGGTGGAAAAAGCAGTGCAAGGGGTCTGAGTGTGGTGTGCGAGGGCAAGGCTGCCAGGGGGAATTAACCAGGAGCCTGCTGTCTAAATTCAGAGGCAGGTGAAGGACTGAGACGGCCATGTGGTGCTTAATGCCTCATGGACACGGATGCTCAACAGGCAGCTCGTGAAAGCTGAGTTTGGCCGGGGGCTGTAACTGTGCCCAGGGATTGTTAAGAAGGTTGATTTAAGTCCTGGATCAAACTTTATCTGTGCCCAAGTATGCAGTATGAACTGCAGTAAAGAGAAGAGAGTTTCTTTCTTGTCTCTTTTCTTTTTCTCTTTTGAGTTATTTATTTTCTTAAATAGGTCAGGGTAACTGTAGGAACAAGATTAGCCTGAGTAGTGGCACTATGCTGGCCGCAGTAACAGCAGAAGAAAAAGAAACAACGGGAGGTCTGTGTCCGTGTGCTGCAGAGCACAGCCTGGTCAGCACGCGGGTTCAGGAGCCAGCCGTGACCCTGAGCAGCACCGTGTGGCTGCAGATGACTTGTGGGGTGGGTGGGAGATCACAAGGTGCCGCTGCCTTCTGGCCCGACAGAGACTGGTTGGGGTCAGGCTGGGCTGCAATGCCAAAGAGGAGGATGCAAAGCTGGTGGGTCTACTGTGGCATCTATGGGAGCAGTCGTGGCAGCTCGGGGCCCGCCGTTGGATGGGGTTTGGGTCTTGCTCCCTGGCAGGAGCATCCTGGGACTGTCAGTATGCTCTGGTAAACTGGACCTGAAATGTCACCCAGTAAAAGAAAGCGTCTGGACTCAAGGCACTGGGCTTGTGGGATCTGAGGACATCTGGAGAAACCAGGTGGGGTGGGGAGGGGAACACTGCTTCCAGCCTGCTGGGCTCCTGCATGAGGCTTGGCAAGCTTGGCACGGCACGCTGCGTCCCCCTTGCTAAGGCAGAGCTCCTGTGCGCTGACCCCTGTGAGGACGCACCCTTTTCCGCTTTCCCTAGTTTTTCCCTTCCCTGTTCCTTACCCTCATCTTCCCACCCCTCACCCCCCAAAAATGGCAATGAAAGCATGGAGGGAGGGCGCGTTTCCGCATGGTTTGACACTGTTCCCCCTTCCATCTGTCTTTTCCTACCCAGAATTTCCCTACACCCCGTCTCCAATTGATGATCGCAAATCCATGGTGCAGCCGAACATCCCCACACCGGTGATTGGGGGCATAGTGGGAGGAGTCTCGCTGGTCCTGGTGGTGGCTGTGGTGCTCTTTGTGGTACTCCGGCGCCGGCGTCACACCTTCAAGGGTGACTACAGCACAAAGAAGCACGTGTACGGCAATGGCTACAGCAAGGCTGGCATCCCACAACATCACCCCCCAATGGCCCAGAACCTCCAGTATCCCGACGACTCGGATGACGAGAAGAAGCCGGGCCCGCTGGGCGGCAGCACCTACGAAGACGAGGATGAGGATGCGGGAGGCGAGCGCAAGCTGGGTGGCCCCAACAAATATGAGGAGGATGCTAAGCGGCCTTACTTCACGGTAGACGAGGGGGAGGCGCACCCCGAACCTTACGATGAAAGGACACTCGGCTTCCAGTATGACCCTGAGCAGCTCGACATAGCGGAGAACATGGTCTCACAGAACGACGGATCTTTTATTTCCAAAAAGGAGTGGTACGTGTAGCTCGGCACCCCATTGCTACACACACACACACACACACACACACGTACACACGAGTGAGGCCCTCCCACTCCCCCTGCATCCCTGCCGAGCGGAGCCGAGCCGAGCCGAGCGTGCCGTGGCTGCTTGCACACACACTGCACGCACGCTCACCCCCCGCAGCCGCACGCACGCCCCCGGCCAGCCCTGGGCGCTCGGCAGAGACTTTGGACACTTCCAGCACTGGCAGGAAGGGCAGGCTGGGGTGAGCGGGGAGGGAGGGCAGCTTTGCTTACAGATCATTTTTGGGGCATACGGGAGGTGGGAGGTTGGGTAATTATTTTCTCGGTTTTGGTTTTGCTTTTTAATTTCTCTTGACGACTTTCGTCCCCTTCTGTGGTGTTTGTATTGGTCGGTGGCTTAGGTGTTACTATTTGCTTTAACGACTGTTGCCCAGCCTGTATATTACACTCTGTTTGTGTCTTCATGTCTCAGAGTGCCCTTCGGCCCCACTTCACTCCCCGAGGTTCCTCCTCCCACTTCCGCACCCCTGAAACACTGGAATTTGTTTGTATGTTGTCTTCTTTGGTTTTTTTTAACCTTGGGAGGGGGTCAAGTGGGCTGTCCGTAGAAGGACAGAGGCCAGGAAAGCTTATGGCAATGGAAACATAGGTGCCATTATCAGGTGAACTGATTTTTTTTTTCCTAATCTCTTTCTTTTCAGTGGGGTCTGGGTAGCGTTCCCATTGCCCACTGCACGCCTGGGGAGATCCACTCCAGTTTTTAATGACTCAATAAATGGAAAATGAGGAGAGAGGGGGGAGAAGAAGCCCTAGAACAAACCCCAGGTGCATGGACTGATAGCAGGGCAGGGAAACAGAGCTGCCATTTTCCTCCCACAATTTATTATTTCCTGGCTTTTCATTTTCTGTCTTTGTTTGAGTGTTCTTTTAAAAGAAAGAAAAGGAGTATTTATTGTTGACATTTTTTCCCCTGTGATGGCTCAGAGAAATGCTGGCTCTTTTTGTTCTTGTTGCTGTTGTTGTTGCTAGTACCAGCCACAGAGCAGTTAACTGGCACAACAGTTGTGTGCAGCGTATCGTGCACACGCCTTGCTGCCATTGCCTGGGGAAGGGGACCAACCGATACCGCTTCACTTCTGCCACAAACTCACTGCCTTCAGCTCTGGTCTGCAGAGCCTGGCAGGGCAGACCTCCCATCCAGTGTCTTTGAGGGCCGCAGTACAGGATCAGGCCCCTAAACGTTATCATACCACTAAGACTTAATTGTCATGTGTTTACACTTTCTTTTTGGGGTCAGAGCATGAGGGCGCTTCTTTCTGACTCTCCTAGCAACAACCCCAGCCCTTAGATACATTGCTTAGTCTGCATTGATTGCCACTTTTTCAGTACCACATCCCTCTACTAAGCAAAGGCTTGGTAGACAGGGCAGGAGTGAGCGAGCCTGGGGGACTGATCCCGTCCGCCTTCCCTTGAGCCACTGCGTTGTGATGGGGATGCTTGGATTGCTGCTATCTCTGCTCTGTGGATAAATGGGATTCCAGACTTCAGGGCTCCCTGTCTGACACTGACCATATCCAAATTAGATTCACTGGGTTGGGGCTTATTTTTCTTCTTGTGGGTTGTTTTTGTTTTGGTTTTTTTTTTTTTAATTTGATGTATAAATAAATCTTTTGTTTGAAAAGAATTCCCCAGTTTTCTGAGCTGTATTATCATGCACATCTAAAAATAGCAGGACTAATTCTCCTCCTGCCTTACCCGCTGGGTTTTGTTCCATAGCATCCAGTGGTTAGCCTGCTACAAAAGGGAAGGTGGAGAGGCAGACCCACGCAGATGAGTCAAGGTCAGATGTCTGATTGAGGCAGCCTCCAATGCTTTCCTTTAGCGTGTGGTCCTTGGTCCAGGCAACGTGAAGCTCAGCCTGAGCCATCCACAGTTTGTAGCTTGCTCTTAGTGCGTTAGTGGTGTAGGGGAGTGGGAAATCCGATTGTTACGCTGTAATCTTTCTGCTGTTCCTGCCAGCCCTCCCTGCTTCCTGGCTTCTGGCAGAACAGCCAGATGTCACAGGAAGGCTGCTTTGTGTCCACTTAAAACAGGGCAGATAGAAATTCCCATGGGATCTCTTGGGCTGAACCTTAAAAAATACGGCTAAACCTTCCCGTGTCCGTCCACTGCTACCACGAGCACCCGGCTACCAAGCAACCCCCCAGTAAAGGAAATGAAATCTCTAACATCTCTCCATATGTCTAATTACTACTAGGGTCTGATTATTAGGGCTTTTGTAAACCTGCAGAGGGAATGACTTCCCTCCAGTGCCTTGGGATAACAGCGTACACAGGGCTTTAATTCCCCAAAGTCTGAACCCTGTAATCTGGATCAGGACAGAGCAGCATTGCTGAGCACTGTACCTTAGCCACAGCTTACTTTAATGTAACATGGGGTATGCTGCGGATCCTGCATAGTTTGTGGTTCAGAGGTAAAGCTCAACAAAGTCCATCTCTCAAGTGAATAATCCTTTAGATCTGAATTTCACAACTAGGCTCTAAAGAGGGTTGTGACAACGTCTCCAACACCAAACTCTGGGTGGTCCATGACCAAGCACAGAGTGGAAATCGGTGGCACAGACCCTCCTCTGCAAATTTCTCCCAGCACAGATACATGCTGGAAGGAGATGGATTTGCAGGAAAATAACCTTTTATAAAATCTGCAGGGTCCAGCAGTGATTCTGTCATGTTCTGCATTAGTCACAGGCAGGGATCACTGGTCTGATCTGGCAAATTCACATGGCACTGACTCCACAGCACTGCAGGGCCCTGGCCCACAATGAAGTTTTGTCCTAAAGATCAAAGGTGCAAAGCCTTGCAAATGGAGCAGACAGGCCTGGTAGAGAACGGGACAGTGTAACTGTTCCTGAGTTAAGGTATGGCTTGCAGGAAATATGAACAAGGAGTCCTAAGAAATATGCTTTGGTAGTTAGCTTTGCACTTAGAGATGTCATTTTTTGAGATGTAGCCTCCTCGGCTTATTCATTGTCCATTCACACTGTGTCCACATAGTTGGCTGAATCAGGGCTCAGAAAAAACAGTGGGACTCAGAGAAAGAAAAGGATATAGCAGAACAATACGGCCTTTCCAAGCTAGAGCTTATATGCAGTTCCCTTTCTGCTACATCACGCTTTTTGGTCCCCAATACTGCATCAGCACAAATCTAGGAAAAGAGCTCAGCCACTTAGCTCATCAGCATGGTTCAGAAGAGGGGTCAAATGATTATTTTTCATCCAGAACCTCGGCAAGTCTGGAGTGGAAGATCCTTAGACAGTATTGCATGGCACAGCAGTAAGATACCCAGTTCGAGGTTCAGTAGTGCATTCCTATCATCCTTGGGCCCTTCAGCGTTACTCCATTGGTGCAATTATCCCCACCGCCATAGAGAAATGCCACCTCTGTGCAGTGATTTGCTTCTTGCTGTCCCTTGCAAGGTCAGCTTGGCCAAGGGGCCAAGAGGCTCTTGGGGTGGTAATTAGCCAAGTGATTAGCCATTAATCCGTAGCACGGTAGAAGAAAAAAGAAGTGGTGGTGGTGGCAAAATCAGATTGGTGTTTCATCTGAGAGCCATTTTGATCCAGTAATAGCATCACTCCCTTCTCTGAGTTAAATTGATGAGATGGGACCCTTGAAGATAATTAGATCAGGTTTTCCACCAGCGTCGAGAAGAAAGTGGTACCTGTCTGTACCCGAATGTGAGGGTGAGCTCAGTAGAGATGGCAAATTGAAGACCATGTGCATCCTGCTTCCTGGGAGGTGCTGCAGGGGAATGAAGCTGCTGGAGACCATGCAGTACTCACCCTGGAGGGGCAATCTGCCTGGTGGCCCCAAAGGCCTCCCGGTGCCGGGGCTATGGGGGGAAGCAGAGTGGCAATCAATCTGTTCTCTCCTCGGGGAACAGCTCCACTTGTCCCTTTGTGCCTCGGTTTTTATCTCAGTGGGCCAGATTCTGGTAGGCTGGGGCTCAGCTGCCAATTTTAAGAGGTGACAAACTTTTCACAGCTGCGCACTTGAGCTCGCAGGCTGGGCTGGCTGGGCCACCTCTCTGAGGGACCCTCAGGCTGTCTCAAGTGAAAAATCCCCTGTTTCTCTGCCCCCCTTTCATCAGAGGTGCTAAGGAGGTGTAAAACCTGTGGGACCCCGCAAAGAGCAAGCGGAAGCTTCCAGCTGGGAGATGGCAGCTGCTTGTTGTGGTCTCCCTTCTTCACAGCCAGCAGCAGAGGATGGGCTGGGGACCCCCAGGCTACCCCTCTGGTCAGGGGGGAGCACGTCACCATCCTCTCTCAGTTCCCAGCACCTGCTGTGGGCACAGTGTTGGCCGCCGAGGTGCTGGGGAGCTGCTGCTCTCCGGGAAATGCCCCATTTTACGCTGGACCTGAACTGGTGTGTTATACCCAAGTTGGCTTTCTGCCTGAGAAGAGCCATCGCGCTGCTTGGGGACTGGGTGCCGGCAAAGTGCCTCAGAGACACGGCTGGTTGCCGTACCTCCATTTGAAGTGATCATTGTCCAGATCCCTTTGCTGGGTTCTTCGCAGTGAAGAGACATACCAGCGTGGTGGTTTTGCCTTCTCAAACCCTGATCCTGGATGGTAACTTGAGTTAAAACTTGCGGTACCTCAAGATTAAGATGGATTTGGAAAGGTGAACAGGTAGATGAGAGGGAGGTCAATCTGAGCCCTGTGGTACCTTGGTCTGGGTCTTACCACCATCACAGCAAATAAAATGCAGGTGAATTTGGGACGAGCCCCCAACTCCTTCCCTGTGTGTGTTCAGGGAGTGGTACTGATGCAGACACATCTATGTCACAACCCAAAATGAGCCTGTAGTTTATGTACAAAGACACCCCAGCTGTTTTCCTGCTGGGGCTTATCGCTAGGATTATTCATTGCAATTCACCCTAGTGATGTTATTTTCCTTTATTTAATTACCAGCTTTTTTTCCCCCGTTGTTAAACCATTTTCATTCAGCCAGGGGAAAAAAAAAATTAAAAAAAAAACCCTGAAGATTTCTTAGTAAAAAAAAAATCAAACAAACTGAAATGGTAGCACCAAATTGATTGCAAAGACATAAGGGACAAAGGGAGCCATTTTCCTGATGTTGAGTCAAAAAAGAAACACAACAACTGTTCAGCGGAAATCACTGAGGGTTAGAGAGAGAGAGATTCAAAAGATTGATCTTCAAGCAGTTAGAGAAGGGAATGCAATTAGAACGCGGGATGCTGCTCTCCTTTGATATTTTTCTTTTCCATACACAAGCACACGCGCACACGCACACGCACACACAGAGATTTTAGGATTTTCAGGCACCGGTCATTATGCTCTTTGCGCAGGGGAAACCCCATTGCCCAGCTCAGTGCGGGAGCCAGGCGAACGTGTCACACCTGCAGGCTGCACAAACCTCAGAGCTTTCGTACTGTGGAAATGGGGCGGGGGGGATGTCCCAGGCCCATTTTGTTCTAAGAGGAGAAGCAGTGGGGGAGATTGTAGCCTTTTGCCAGCAGGTTAAAATTCACTGTAGGGTTCCCATATTCACAACCACTCCTGCCTCGGCACTGAAGTTTTGGGTCTGTGTTTGCTCTGCTGGGCTGTGGGCAGCAGGCCCCGGAGGGGAGAGGAGATGCTGCCAGCATCCTGTGCACTGATGCCTGTTCTTTATTCTGCAGGGCTTACCATAGCACTTTACCCTCCCCTAGCCTGCAGTTTCACCCCCCTCTTTCCCTCCCCTTCGTATTTGATGCAATTTGCTGACAATTTGAGCAACTCCTTGAGAGAGGCAGGGAAGCCTTGGGGCAGGGGAGGGTGTGAAGACGGGGGGTCCAACCGCTGCCTCGCCATTGCTCCTCAAACTCTGGCCTCTCCCCGGGGGCTGCGGGTCTGCAGCACGGGCTGGGGAGAGCCACGGGCTGGCCCTGGCTGAGGGGCTGGGGCAGAGCACGGCCAGGGCTGGGGGGCCAGGGGTGCTGCCTTCTGCAGCAGGGCAAGGGGGAGGATTCAGTCCACCAGCACGGGAAGGAAACCCAAGCCTTAGAGAGGGGGGGTGAGTTTGTACTTTGGACCAGTGTGACTTTCCATATGTTATTTACCTGGGGGTGAATGTAACAAGCATATGGAGTCAGATCCTCTGCTAGCATAAACTGGTATTGGTGGAGGTACTCTCACTGAGGATCTGGTTTTTCTTTTCTTTTGCCTTTCTTTTTTTTTAAACGTGATTCCTTAACTCCAGTGATTTTATCTCTCTTTTTCTTCTTCCTCTTGCTGTAATAATCATTGTGGAATAAAGACTACAGACAGATGAACAACCCCAACCCCACTTTTTTTTTTTTTGTAATCTGTGTTGTAAGTGCTTTTGTAAAAAATAAAAAATAAAAATAATAATAATGTAATGGACTTTTATGATTTTTGTTTGTTTTTTTGTTTTCCATCCTTTGTAATTTGTTTGTTTGGGGTCCGGGGGGGGGCATTTTCATGGTTATAATTTGTGTGGGCGGGGTGTTGCATCACCCTTCCTTTTACTTGTATAAAAACCAATAGTGGCTCAGCTGTGGAAAAAATGTACTTTTTTATAAATAAAGAATTTTAAAAAAAAGAGACATTCTCCTTTTTTTTTATGTAGTTGTGACTGCGTCGTTCTGCAGCCTGTGGCTAGTAGCTGTAAGGAGAGTCACAGTAGCAGAAATGGCGTCTGCTTTCCAATGCCCTAGGTCTGTTCCCATGATATGCAGTATTTTGTAGTGGGAGTTGCTCGCAGATGAAGGCTAAAGGCTAAGGGTTAAGAGATCTGCAAAACAGCAAATGGCCTGGAGAAGGTGGACAGGGAATGACTGGTTTTGCCACTGACATAGGTGGTATTGTGCAAAATTCTTGGACAGTGGATTCAAGATAGACAAAAGGAGGTGGGAACGTTTCCCCTTGTTGGTGTAAACAGTGAAATTCCTTGTCAAAGGCTGCTGCTGCTGCCAAAAGTTAACCTGAGCTAAAGAAGTAGCTAGGAAAACCTAAGGAGAAAAATCCATCAAAAGCTATTAAAAATTATGACACTGTCTCTAGCTTAGGAAGTTTTTAAGTTGCTGTTAGCTATAGCAGATGGGACAGGCTGTTGGAAAAATGTCAATACACACTTGCTCTCTTCTTACATTTTCTCTAGGCATGTGTAATTAGCTGCGGTCAGGGCCAGGATACTGGGCTAGGCCAACCTTTGATTTGACACAGTAGGATGTTCCTATAGTGCAACGCTTGGCTACCATGACGATTGTGCATCAAAAACATCTAAGTGTGATAGGGATGCTAAGGGTCCATTGGGAGGCAAGATCAGTGAAACTGCATCCCTGCATCTCTGTTACTGATCTCTGCATTGCGAAGAACAGTTTGCCTTTCCCCTTTCCTCCAGCTTCCTGACTGTGAATACACGCTACAAAGAAAGCCTTGTTCCCAAAGATCAAGGCAGACAGCTCTGCAAGACCCAGACTTTTGCAAGGGAGGGAGAGACAAAGCAAGCAAGAGATCAGAGAAAATGTGCATGCTCTTCCTTGCGCTGATATCAATGGGCACTTTGACATGGCTCTGGCCTAGAGGCCGGAATACTCCCTGGGAAGGGATTTTTGCACCCAACCTCAGCACATGGATGATCTGCTGGAGATCTGAACCAAAACCCAGCACTCCCCATCACAGTGAGCGAGGGAGAGGGGTCCTGACCTAAATCTGAACTTGAACTTTTCTCCATTGTGAAGAGATGAGCTGGACGGAGGCGGAAGTGCTCAGGATTAGGCTGGAAAGGAGTGGTTTGGTGCAGACTGTTCATTCCCTGTCAGCAGCAAAGCAGGCGCTGAGCATGCACCAGAGCAGCAGGAGGCTCTTTGATACCAGGCTCGATGATCAATGCATTGTGTGCTGCTTGGCAGACAGGCTCCCTCCAAACCACATGCCACTAACAGAGCCAGTTCTCAGTCATTCTGCTGGAAAGGAAGTGTGTATGCTGGGCACCTCACTTTGGAAGGGGTTAAAGATAGCTTTGGGGAGGCTTTCCTCAGATGCAAAGGGAGGAAAAACCAGCAACACTCTTGTTATCTGGCTTCAACGTGGCAAAGGGAATTGTGACCACTATCCAGGATGTACCTATACATTCTCATATTTCACTCTTCTCATTTTCCTCTTTCTGCCAGCCCCTCTTAGTAAAGACAGATGTTGGAGTGTAGCTCTGCTTCAGCTGCAGCCGTTCGGGCCGGTAGCCCTAGGAGTGACCAGGACAGCGATGCAGAGGGGCAGCATCCTACAGAACTGCATCCCCGGCAGCTGGCTCAGCCACATCGGCCAAGCTTGGGGGTGGGGAGAAAGGGGAAAAAGAAAAGGAGCACCGGGGAGCTGAGACAGGGGCCTAAGATGGAAAGAAGGATAGGAGGGGCTATCTTTGCCCATGGTCCTGCTGGGATGAGCCCCTGGGAAATGCTGCGCTGATTTCCCAGGCCATGTCTTACAGTTAAGTGATGATGGATAAAACCCATTGCATGGGGCCTCTTCTCAGCAGCTCAGGTTGCAGAGAGCTGAACACAGCAGGAACTGACTCCCATGCAGTGCCCCTAAGTATTGTGTTTCTCTGGAACAAAACAGAAACACGTTGGGGGTGGGAATGCCAGCAATGCGTGTAGCCCATGGAAAAATGGCAGCGTGGCTTGGATCTCTTCTCAAAGCCACATCTCTGCAGGCGAGCACTGCTGGCCCCAAAAGCAACTTCAGAGCCCTGACAATCAGCAGAGGTGCCAGCAGAGAGCCAGGGGAGGAGCTGGACCAGGGCAGGATGAGATGAACAAGGGGCTCGTGTTTGCCCTTAGGCTATATGCCCACTGCTGAGCATGGTCCAGCAGCAGAAACCCAGTGCAGACCAGAGCGAACACCGTGAGATTTACCTCCCTGGAACCAGGAGAAGTACGCAGAGTTCAGGGCTGAAATGTCCATGATGAAGATACAGAGCCAGGTTCCCAGTTGGTGTGAGCAAATCCAACTTTTCTGACTATAATGGAGTTACGCTTATTTCCACCCACACAAATGAACATGGCCTAAGTAGGATTTATAGTGAGTGAGAGTGAGAGACACTCCAGTGTAATCTGGGAATTACCAGGCAACCTGCCTGATATCCCTGGGCACCGGCACCTGGAAAGGTATCCCTCCCATGCTGGAATTAATGCCTTGCACAACACTCAAAACCAGGTGGATCTCCCAGGGATCCACATTCATGTCAGACTCAGAACTGGAAGTGCAAGAGCCACAGGCCTCCAACGGACAGAGGAATAAGGCAGTGCAACTGGGAGATGTTAAACCTGGCTGGCTATGAAGGGCTGGGAGCTCAAGGCACACTGGAGACAGGTCAGGTCACAGAGCATCAGTCCACAAATATGTGACTCTCAATCCAAAATTCGTTGTGAGATAAGAGGTAATCTGTGCTCGAGTTCGAGTCAGAGCACTCACAGTCACACATACCACTAAGTCTCCTAGAGCCAGTGCTGGAAAAACTGAACGGAGAGAAACTTGCCAGTTTAGAGCAGTGCTGGGTGAATTACTTGTAGTAGCAAATACGTTTGATTAATTTCTTTTCATGGTTTCAGATTATTTGCAAACTTGAGTTTCATTTGTATGAACATATTTGTTAGAGGAAATTGCTTTATGCAAATGTATTCCAGCTGGGGGACCTGTGACACCGAGAAGTGCTGTCGAGCCTCAAATGCCCTCAGTGGTGCCTGCCAAAAGGCGAAGGGGGCTGGTTCACTCCTCCTCCAAACAAGGCATTTCACAGCCTTCCCAGACGTGTTTAGATGCAGACTCTCTCTTATATAGTATTTTCAGAACAAGGATCAGCCTGTTAAAAAAAACCTGCATGTGTGTTGCACTCCTAAAATTTGACATAGCAGAAATCGGAGAGTTGGGCATGGCCGTGCAGGCAAAGCAGGGCCACAGCAAGATAAATGTGTATGTGATTAAAATGTAGGTTAAAAATGTTGTATCACCCTCCAGGGGCTGAGTTATCAAAAGGTAAAAATTTAGGGATACCAGCCATTGGAGTTGCTCCCTTAGCCTCTGCAGCTGAAGTGAATGTTGTGGCCTGATCTGCCTAAGCCCAGCACAAGGGGAGTCAGGGACACTCCCTCAGCCACAGATTTCACCACTGCTGAACCAAACCCAGAGCCTCGTAAGAAACAGGCAGAGGTTTTTGTCTGAACTGTGTGGAATTTGGGGAAGAAAATGGTTTGCATGCAGGGAGGCACTAAATGCTCTTTCTGTCCCTTTGCAGAAAACACTGTCCCATAGTTTGCTGGTGAGCTCAGGAAGAGCAGTTCAGCGCTGGCTAAAGCCCAGGAGATGAATATGGATCAAATCTTAAGCGATCAAAGGGAGCACCCTTTGGAGAGCTGTGAGGGGAAGGGCTTTCTCTTTGTCATTAGTGCCTGGCTGTCCAGACTTTTTCTAGCCGAGCACCTGAGTTCCTGGTATATCTGGGGCTTTGCAAGGCAAATTCTTCCCTCCATCCCCCTGCCGGTGAGCCACCGCTAGCCCCATGGAGAGAGGGTACCTGAATGTTTCCATTTATCCCTTATCTCTCTGTTCCTCTCAAACTCCTGCCAGCCTGTTTATCTCACAGTTTTGAAAAGAAAATTGCCATATTCACACCTGTCAGGTTTAACTGATTGCCTGTCGCTTGGAGGGAGGGAGTCCATCTGTACGGCCCTGGCTGCACAGGCTCTGCTCGCCAGCGGAAATGTCTCCATCCCTCGAGGAACAAAACGCTTCATTTCCCATCTCCCAGCCTCATCTCATTGTCCTGCTGTAGCTTACAGCCCTTTCAATTACCGCTTTACAATAATAATGAACAGTAGCTTCCTGCTGGCACACAGTTTTGTCCCCCCAAGGAGCTGATCCCATCATGAAACACTCATTCCCCAAGGTCCATCATTCCCCCACTATGCCAATGAGTGCCCTTAACTGGGGGGGGTGATACAGAGAAGTGAAATGACTTCAGCATAGGTGTGCAGGGAACCAGGGAGAAGGCTCAGGGGTGGACTTGGGAGATCTAAATCCTTATCTTGCTTATGGGAACACACTTCTGCCCATGGGATATATACAAACACACTTGCTGTCGCCATCCCCAGCAGGTGCCTTTCCATGGGTCTGGTGCATACCCCTTCCTCTGCTCACTCTGAATCTGCAGAAGCTGGAGGAGGCTTAATTCTGGCTGTGCCCTTCCTAGCAGCTTAGTCAAGGAGCGGGCAGGAGAAGGAGCAACAAGTAGGAGGGGCACCCAGTCCAGCTGCTGCCAGCTGTGCAAGGTCCTCGGCTGTTGAGATGAATGCTGCAGCTGTCTGGGATTATGAATAGATACCAGAGTGGGAATGCCAAGTCTGAATGGCTCCAGTAAACATTGCAGAGCAGTCCAGAAATAATGGCATGGGGGCTTTATAATAAGAAGGAATCATAATTAAATAGAAATTAGTTACTTAAATGGTCACTTCCTGGGGTTTCGTTGATGTCCGATTAACTTAACTTTTAATTTGCATAAGCAATAAATGTTTAATTATGTTATTAATATATTTGAGTTGAGGAGCTTATGGGGTTTTGTAATTGGCATTTAACTAGATAGTTCCAGCATATTAACTGATGTTTTATAGCTTCATGCGAGGTTTCCCAATTATAACTGACCTAAAAATTTGCTTGGAGGACCTGCCTTGAAAGTGTTACCTGAGCAACAGAATAGGGGAGGCTGAAGAGGAGGATATGTGGAGCCCGTCCCCGCACACAGTGATGTGCACAGGCAGCTCTGCACCCTCCAGAGAGGCTCTGAGACCCTCTCCCCTCCCTAGGATGCTCTTTCCTTAATGCCAACAACCTTCCGTGTGTCAGAGAGGGGGTCACCTCCCCTCTGTCAGAATTCAGCTGACTGCGGAGCCAAAAAGGTTCACACACAGCAGGGGATTAGGATGGGGAGAACGAGATGTAGAGATGAGGGAGGCTTGTCCATGGGTTACACCATGACCCTGTGACTGCTCAGCTCTGGCAGCCTCTGGGACTCTGTGTTCAACTCCCAGACCTTGCTTTTCCCCCTGTTCCTCTGCTGCAGGTTGGCACGAGTTTTTTTCTCGCCAGGGAGGTGCTAAGGAACATCCTTTAAGGTCCAGTTTCAGTAAACTCAACAAAAAGCTACGCTCAGGCATCTTCTGCATTCTTGCCTTCCGGTCCTCTGCCTTTTAAAAGTGCGGGTGCTTCCGGAGGGGTACAGAATATTGCAATGGCTGAATTACAATGTCCTAAGTCTCTTAATGGGCTGCTTCACAAATCCACCGACCTCCAGCTCATCCAGGGATTGCTAAGGCACTGAGGTTCCACATGTCCTATGAAAGCATTGAGCAGCATCAGGCCCACCACCCCTCTTTGCAGACTCTGTAGAAATGTGTGCACTGACAGTGATTCCCTCTTGACAACTCCTTCTGAGACCTGTCAGTTGGCCGTTCTTAATCTATTTTCTATTCCATCTCTACACTTACTTTGATGAGATGACTGGTTTAGTAGGCAAAAAATGACATTGTGTTTGACTGACAAGACCCATTTCCCACAAACCATGTAGACTGCCATTGATTATATTCCTGCTTTTTAATTCTTTATTAACTGGAACCTGTGTTACCTTTTTCTTTGGTGCCAGCAAATCACCCTGTAGTATTCAAGTCATTCTCTGTGTCCTCTTCCAGTCCGCTAGAATTTAACCTTCTAGAATTTAACTATTTCAACAAATCGTAAAAACTAACAGCAGTGAGTTGAAGATCTCCTCAGCTAAGTCTTTCAACCTATCTGTTTGCTTGTAATAAGTGGAGTATCCAAGGAGATGATGTCCAGCAAGCTCCTCAGTCTCGTAATCCTCAAACACACAGAAATTGTTTTGTCATCTCAGAAGCCACAAACAAATGTCTGTTGGTCTCCAGAGACAGATCATGAATAGTTATTCAAACCTTCTGCCTTTTCTGAATCATTACTGCACTCTTGACCATATCCATCTGGTAAAGTGCCTATAGAGCACTGCAGAGATTTTGTTTATGCCTGTTGTATTCCCCAGGGTAACCCTAGCTTTTATATCAATCGCCTGTCCTTCACAGCTTCTCTTTCATAACGACTGATCTTTCTCTTTCCAGCTTTTCCGTTTGATCTATCTTGGAGATGGGGGAAGCTCCCCATGTGCAAGCTAACAAATACCCAGCTGAATAAGGTTACATGGCTAAATGCTGCTGGTTACACGCTAAGGCAGAGACTGTCCCGCAGAGCTTGCAAGACATTTCAGAAGTTAGGAGTGAAAGTGTGGTAGGAGTCTATCATTGCCATTAACAGGAGAGAGAAATCAGGAAACAGGTCAGGAGCATAAAGCCTTGCCTTCTGTGCCATTGTCCATCTCCTAGAGCAGGACTGAAGAAGGGCAGCCGGGGATGTGCTGCAGCTGCTTTCACTAAGTCAGTGCAGGCACAGTGATTGCCCTGGCTTGGGAGAAGCGGATCTCACCCTCAGCGCTGTCAGTCAGGAAGATGCGTGTGATGAGCAGGAGAGTAGGCAGCAGCACCAGAGTCCAGGGCAGAGCCACATGAGCATCCAACAGCTTCATTCTCGCACATCCCTCCAGAATGCCTGGCAGCTCCCTCCCTGCTCCAGGAGGCTGAAGAGTCATTCTTTTGTCTGGACTGCAGCAGGTCTCAAGGGTATTTGGGAAGCCGGAGGAGAGGAGAGAAGGGAATGGGGGGTGTGAAGAGGCACAGCAGCCTCGAGCCCTCCTTGCTGCAGCAGCTGTCTGCCAGGCACGTGCGGCCCTGAGACGGTCAGTGCGCTGGTCACCAGGGGAGGTAAGAGAACTGTAGCCCTGTTCACCTTTCCATTTGCACAAGTGTTCATGCACTTTTGGCCAGATGACAGAGAAAAGACCAGTTCCTCCTCACCCTGCCGCACATACCCCGTGTCTACACCTAACCCCCAGCAGTCTCTCTGCACAGATGCAGATCTCATCCTTTGGGGATATCCAATATACAGCTGCCCTGTGCTGATGCACCCCAGAGGCAACAGGAGACAAATATGGCCCAGGGCACGTGGCCAAGCAGAGCGAGACAGTCCCAGGAGGGCTGCTGAAGATTGTTGAGCAAATTAACTCTATTAACGCAAATGATAAGAGTCTGAGCTGCAATCCCTGTACCTTCTATCTGACAGAATTCATCTGGTGGCTGCTTGTAATAGCATGACCTTAATGGGCTCATCAAGGGAGCAAGGCTGTATCTCTGGCTAAACATGGATTTGGGACCACGCTGTGCTCTGGGCAGCTAGAGCAGGCTGCTAAGATTGAGAGACACACTCTGGTGTAATGGGGCTCAGAATCTGGCCCCTTCATCCCTCCAGGAGAGGCAATTTCAAGTGTCATCACCTCCTCGAAACTGTACAGCAGAAGAAATAAATTACCAAAGGGATTTGATTGTTCATTACTCTGCTGAGCTGCAAGGAAATGAAGCAGAACTAAAATTAAGGGCTGGGAGGCAGAGGAAATGTCAGATAACATTTCCCATCTTCTCCAGGGCCCATCGTCTCCCCCAAAACAGGCTTGGGCACTCTCCATACTGCTGCACTGAACTGTGAAGCCCCTGGCTCTGGCAAGGCAGGGCGTCTGTGGAGTTGGCCAAGTGGGCTGGAGAGAGGACAGGGTGAGGTTTGTGCTGGATTTGGATAGATGGCTCACGGACAACAAGGCCATGTCTGGCCCCTCTTTGCTAGAGCCACTGAGTGGCACGGAGAGACAGGGACATCGCAGAATCTGGAGTTAATGCAGATATTTCTTGGCTGAGTGGAAAGTGTGGGGGTGTAGCATGTGTGTGCGCATACAGAGGGGCTCAGTTTCTCTGGATGGGCACTGCTGCAAATAATTGCTTGCTGTTGCACCCTCTGAACCACTGGCTCTTTCTGTTGCACGGTAATGACTTTGCTAAGCTCTGTCCCCTCACACAGAGAAAAGGCTTCCTTCCCAAGCTGTCAAACCACGTTCCCAGGTGCTGTTGAACAACTGCTACACTATGCTTCAGGAGCAGAAGAAAAAACAGCCCAGTAAGAGGTATCTCCAGGGAAGTTCCCACTACAACAGCTACTCTGCAGAACTCAGTCCTCATCTCTGCTGGATCCCATGGGGTTAACACACTGTTCCTGTTATCCAAACCCCATTCCTGTTAGTGGCCACTGGGAAGCATAGAAAGGGAAGGTCAACAGAGGTTAAAGCCACATTCCAGACATGCTTTTGCAGCCAGCAGCTACTTAACCAGATGCTGCTTAACCAAGGATGACTCTCTGCTGCTTCCCATGTGAGAGAGGCAAGGGAGAAAGCTGGTCATTACTGGAGAGAGCCGAGATGCCTCCACCCTTGCTGAATGGCAAAACAACTGCCTTTGCTGGAATGTGCGTGAAATCTCCACTAATATCAAGCACTTACATGTGTCCGCTTGCAGTTGGGCATCCTTTTCAAAGCAGGCACCCCAGGGAGGGCTGGATCTGCACACCACGCTGCCAAGCTCTCCCAAAACCTCATCAGAGACAGGCAAGTGGTTTGCAAAGTCTTTAAGTGCCAGTTGGGCTGGTAAAAATTACAGAGGAAAGCAAAGCGGGCAGGGATCTTAAAGGGATGTTGTGATTAGCACCTAGACAGTGGGATACCCACACTCTGAATGTACTCAGGACCCAGGGGATACCCGGTCAGCTGGTCTTCAGCAGAGAGGAAGCAGAGAGGGGATATATCAGGTCACTCACACAGGGGCTTGGCAGTCCTGAGCTTTGGTGGGAGGGAGAGGAAGGACAATGCAGAAAGCGGTCAGGAGAGTTTGTTTAACCACGCTTGGTGACACTGGCTTTTGGCTGCACTCAAAATATAAAATATAACTGAGACCCTCCTAGCGCCCGTTTGCTTGGAGCAGTTGCAGGGGGGTGCAGCAGCAAGCGGAGCAGCCCCGTGGGGGGGGCGAGCTGCCCACCTCGCCAGGTCCCTGCGGACCCAGCCTGCACTGTGGGGGATTTCCAGGGGAATGAGGCTGAAGCCCCATGCGGCAGCAGCGTCAGGCTCGCAGCCATGGCTTGGCACTCGCACGTGTGGCAGCTAATTGTGTAAATGAGAGTTACATCAACAAACACCCTGGCGGGAGAGGCTGTGACAGCTTTTAAAATTCCTTCTGACTTATATCAGGGCATAGAGGCAGAAGAGCAGTTCTGTCTTCATTTTGGTGTTTAACCTTTGTTTGGCTGGCTGCACGTCCAGCTCCTGAGGTGACACCAAAACAGAAGCAAGAGAGGTCCTGAGTTCCTTCTGTAGCTAGAGGAATCTCTCGGAGGCAGGGATGGGGAGGGCTGCTGGATCAGCTCTGCTCTTGCTAGGCTTTTGTCACCAAGTGACACCCAGACACTCCTCCTCCTCAGAAATCCCTGCCAGCCACCTTTGCTAACCAAATTGCTTCTCTTCCCCATGCTGAAGTCTAACACTCCCTCTTTCTCTCACCATATGCCAGCAGATGAACAGCACTGGGTAACAGAGCTGGTTCTGGATACTGCAGGCATTAAGTGGTGCTGCAAACTGCAAATTGACCATCAAACATTGATTTGTGCTTGCACAGGGACAGATTCTCCCCACTGTGAAGTGCTTTCACAAGTGTTTCTTTCAGCCTGGTCACCTCCACTTGCAGTTAGGAGAGGATCTGAGCTGGAGCAAGGTCTGTCTGAGCTGGGCTTAGGTGGGAGGAGGCAGAGATGTTGTGTTCCCTTTCTCCTCGCCTCTCCAGGCCAGGACAGAAGGAAGGGGCATGAAGATTATGGACCTAGCTCTGATGGATGAAGGAAATTCTGCTGCTGAGGGGCCAGGATGGCACTTGAGCCTCACACACTAATTGTCCAGTGCAGCTGGCTCAGCTTCCCAAGCAGTGTCTTTCCCTTCTTAATCCCTTTTATCCTCTGGATGTTTAGCTGTCCCTGCAAGGGATTCACTTAATATACACAGTGAAGGGAACTGCCTCCAGAGAAACCTACCCCACCTCTCCTCCCTCAGACTTAAGATCCCTTTAAAAACACCAGTGACTTGCAAGCCCTGCTGTTTATCCTACCCTTTGGCCCATCAACTCTGCCAGCTCACATCTGTGACTCTCCTGGGAACAGCATTTCATTAACCCTTTGCAAACACAAGGCCTCATGAGGCTCTGAACCAGCTTGTGCCTGGGGGTGTGTATGCTATTGGAGCGTGTCTCAAATTAGCCAATCCTGCTCTTGTCTTTAAAACCAAACTGGAAATATATTTGTTCTGCCAAGCTTTTCAACTCTGTTTAATTTAGCTCTGTGAACTGGTGGTGTCTCAGGCTCCATGGAATGTGTCAGGTGGGGTGTATTATAAATATGCATCATCTGATCTCATTGTCTTGCTCAAAGGTTCAGCAGGCAGAAAGAGTCCAGCAAGTGCTAACTCCTTCCACTGGATCAGGGTGGCAATCCAGGTCACAGACAGGCTTACTTTGAGCTGGCACTGTACCGGGACAGGCTGCTTTAAACACACAAGCTGTATATGCCTGTGAACAGGGATGCAATTGAGCACCAAGGTAACATTAACTCTAGCAAGGCTGGCAGCTAGAAAAGCTTTAAAGCTCCTAGCAAAAGGAAAGGAGAAGAATCACAATTCCTTCCCATTGATTTGCACTGTGTCTGTGAGCAAGGCAGCACATCGCTGAGTGCCTTGGCTAGCCAGCCATGAAATAGATGGGGATTTGTTTTACGTGGGGAGGTGAGAAATGGAAAGGGAACCTTGCTTTGCAATTGGTTACAGATGCAGGCGGATCTTTGAGCAAATGGCTTATCAGAGGTGTTGTATGTTGTTATGCTGGTTTTCTGCGAAGCACTGAGGGATCAAGTTGAAGATACGAGGCAAAGACAGGAGAAGAGTGTGCAACTCTCTTTGAGCAAACTAGCTTCGCTCAGAGCTGCAGTGAACTGGGCCCAGAGACTGACTCAGCTTCCAGATTTACCTGGGGGATGCAGGTTAGTGCATCACCAATTAGATGGGGCTTAGGCTCTCCCTGGGGTAGCTGAATACATGGCAGATAGTCAGGATAGAAAGAAGACAGTACTGGTGCGAGACCCAGCCCTCATCCAAATGAAGCCTTCCTGCCTGCCAGCACCTCTGTCCCACCCTACAGCTGTCTGTGCAATTCACACAGGACCCCATTCCACAGATGTGCTCCTCACCACCTGCTCAGCCTGGATGTCACTATGCATATACTGAAGCAAGGGCAGAATTATGTGGCTGATCACAGCTTTACATAAAAAGTCAGTCCCAGACAGGCACATACCCTTGGTGGGGATGTAACATATCCCACTTTCAAGTCTTGATCCCAAGAACAGCCAGGCTGCTTCACAATGCAAATGGCCCAGCCACACAAGTAGCTTTCAGGAAAGAGACCTTACTTCCAAAAGCGTGACAGACGCCATCTCTTCTTTCCTTTCCTTTTGCAAAGTCCTCCACATCACTCCTCCCATACCAAGAGCAAGTGAGTCATTTCCTCTGCTCTGGCATACCCTTCTCTGAAAGCTTTCCAGTTTAGCCGTCTTTGCCTCACTTCAAGTTCCCTTTGGGAACATCTCTCTTGCTCTCCTGCAAGCTGGTTCTCCAAAGCCTTCATTGTTCCTCTATTATTATTTACTGTTGCGCTCTGCAGCTGCACTATTTCAGCCCGTGGGCACGGCGCGTGCGGACAGCTCCGTCCGTTTGTCTCTCTGCTTGGAAATGCTACCATGGCTGTTTGCAGTAAATCTGAGCCATGCCTCTGTCTGTACAGAGGGAGTCATCAGCCCCGCGGCTGTTTGGACAGGGTTTTTTTCATAGCCGGTGCTATGAAACTATGCATCAGTTGGGCACTTTGATTGCGCCTGATGCATCCCTCCGGGATGGACATTCCTGTCTAGTGGACTCCAGTGGACATTCTTCACTTGTTTGGGAGATGTGAACAACTGACAGCACTGGACTGCTGGATGTGATTTAACTGAGCACTGGGACTGGTGAATTACAGTATCAGCACCTCACAGAATGTTGTAATTGATCGAGTTGGTAGAAAGATCTTCATCTGTTACCGCTCACTTTTGGAAACGCAAAGACACACACCATCAGGTGACCGGGAAGGATGCTTTACGGGTAGATAACCACTATTCTTCCTTTCCTATGTCTGCTTCCATCTCTAGAATAACCATGGGAGAACAAAGTAATGAACAAAACTGCTCTGAAAGAGACTGGGGGTGGGGTGTCCTTCTTTTCTCCTTAATTGTAATACTGTGAATTAATTCCATTTCCAGCAGGAATGAGGAGTTCCCAGCAGCCCTCAGACATCCAGATAAGGCTGAGCTGTTCGTTCAGCCCCTTTGGGTTCTCTGGTACCTGCCTCACTGCCAACTGCTTCACACAAACTTTTTGGAGAGTTTTAAATTATTCAAGCGTGACACAGAGCACGGGGTTTTGCATTCTTAATTGGCAAAGCCTTTTCCCACTCCAGTCTGGAGGCCCCTGAGCTGTCCTGCCAATTTATTCTGATCCTGATTCACAAGCCTTGCAAACATCTTCTCAGGGCTGCCCAAAAGCCCTGTCAATGTAACTGAATCCTCATCTGCCAGTTCTTATCATCTTCTCATGAGCCTTTCCCGGTGCCCTCCTGTTTGACTTACAACACCCCTTCTTGCAGCCACCCTGCCCTCCAGAAAAGCCCCGTTGTGCCTCTGACTTCACCTGTTAAAGAGACAATGCACACAGCAGAGGGAAGGAAATAGGCTCCGGAGCAGGTGAGCCCTCCAAACAGTACTAGCCACAGCTCTTCCCTAGGAAGGGGAGACTGAGGAAATAAACAGCTGAGTGCGCAGACAAAAGAAGGTTTAAAAAAGGCAGGGGGAGAAAGAGGGAAGAGCCACCAGAAAGGAAGGTCTCTCTCTACCTATTCCCATTTTCTTCTCCCCTCCTCTGCACTTTATTGCTCTCTCAGGACCTTAATCTCTCATTTATCTTCCTTGTCTCCTGGTATTTCCTTATTGTCAGCAATTATCCCTGTTGCCTTTTGCAGCTTCCTAGCTGGAGTCCTGCAAAGATGTGACCAACGCTTTTGCAGCATGGCTCAGCCTGTCTTCAGGAAAGAGATCTGCACATGTAGGGGCAGGGCTTTTTGCCATAGGATTTTGTCATTGTTTGGTACTTGCCATTCTGTGGAAAAACTGCATTGCCACACAGCCCCATCTTAGGCAGCTGGGATGGATACCAACACTGGGATGTTCATACCACAGTCTTGAGAGCTTGGCAAGAAGGAAGTACTCTGATAGACACCCCAAAACATCTGCATTTCTCCTTGTGCTCCTCATTCTTTCCCTCTCCTCATCCTCTTACTGTCTTTACCCGGTGCCCTATATTTACCCCTCCTCTTCTGCAAACTGATGGCTGCATTTTCCCCTTTTTAATTTTCCTGGCCCCTTTCCACTATTATACAGCCCTGTTCAAGTTCCTGGAGATTCAGTTTAGCTTTATTTATTTGTTTATTTATTTATTTCCCTTTCCCTCTTCCTCCTTCCGCCCCCTTCCCCCACACAGATATACACACCTACTGATTTACAGCAGTACCAGGAGGCTTATGTTCTCTGCTCACTACCTGCCATCCAGAGAGCCATTAGGGGCCAATTCATCACGGAAATGCCCCAGCCAAAGTGACTGGAAGATTCTTTACAGTCGCAGTCCCTGCCACAATCTCGAATGCTGTCTGGGGGGTTGGATTGCAACATGTCAGCTGTCTGCCTGAGCATGGCTGTAAGTGAGCTGTCTCAAGGCAGAAATATTATTTAAAAGATAATGTGGCTTACGAAGAAGGGAAGAGAAAGAAAAGTGACTGCCACTGCTGAGGACAGTGCAGAGCGGAGCCTCACGTTCTGATGACTACAGCATCTGGCTGCTCAAAGCCACACAGCTCTGAGCTCTTAATTACGGAACAAGGGAAGGCGGGGTGCGGGATGCTGACCGATGGAGATTCTGGGGTGTCCCTGTGAGGCAAGAGAAAAACAGGTTTGCATGGGAGTCTTCAGGAACAGGGTGGGGGATCAGTGTCAAGACAATTTCCAGGGCAAATTCTTCATTGGTAGCAGTGTCTCGGCATGGTGCTGGGAGTTCAAGTGTTTTGTACTGATACAGTAAACATGCCAGTTCTCTGCTGTGCAATTTGTTGGTATTGACCAGAGAGGGAATTTCCCTGGGAAATGTTTATACACCTCAGTTCACTCCTGGATGACAGCAGCAAATCTGAAAGGTGAAGCAGGCTGGCTGTGAGGTGAGATCTGGGAATAGGCTGTTGGCAACAATTCAGGGCAGTCAGCTCTGCAATTGCACCTGGTACGTGGGATTTCAGGGGGTCCAGCCTCCAAGCTAAGCAAGTGCTGATTCCATGGATGTGAGGTGGGAGTAAGTGGCAGATTTTCACCCTGAAAAGTCCTGTATAAGTTGTCCTATGTGGTTTGGGAATGTGTGCATATATTTTATAACCATGCACACATGTAAAGTGGGTATAATTTTGAAGTCTTGGGAATGGGTAGTTTAGTGAAGAAGGGGTAGCTGGCTACCCCTGTGATACCCAAAGCCATAACTGTTGCAGAATAAGGTCCATATAGTCCAGTATCTAGTCTCTAAGAGCAGCCAGTAGCCAGTGCATTAAGAAAAGTACAAAAATCAGGTGTGACAGACAAGTTCTACAAAGCACCTTATTCCCTCATCCCTGTCTCGCTCCCCTCCCCTGAATTTCTTTTCCTTCTCCTCCTCCTCCTTCTTCCTCCATTCCAATTATCTCCTTCTTTCATCACTGCCGGAGCTGTAAGTACAAAGTACCAATTAGCTAGTTTTCAAGTTTAATTAGGTTGGAAGGTAGAGCAAATTAAATCCTTTTATCGTACGTTTCAAAGCGCTTTCCCATCAGGCCCATGAGGATAGGTTTCCTTTGAATGAGGTCCACGTTAGTCACCAAGAAACTGCCCCAAGTCACAGAGGTCTCCAGCCACTGGGCAAACCAGAGATGAAATGCAAGATATGATATATCTCCCCCTTGCCCCTAAATCCTACACTCAGGACATCTTTTTTGTAAGGTTTAGGGTGCACATACCTCTGCTCCACCTCAGTAAACTGAGTATTGGTCCTTAGCTCTTCTAAGGTCTACATTAATAGCAAAGCTCTCCATTTCAACAGCACCAGGAATTTGGTGAAGACACTGTGATAAAGCCCTGCAGAAGGCTTTCAAGATTGTTAAATAATATCAGGTAGAAGGTACTTGAGTCCACCTGCACCACATGGGGTGGCTGCTTGGAAGCACCTTTAATCCCTAAACTCTTCTTTATTTGAGGACAGAACAAAGGCACAAAACTGGATTGAGGAATAGCCACCTGATTTAAGGGAAATTGCAGAATAGAGTAATGAAGCGGTTAGCTCTTGGAGACACAGTGGGCAGCAATTGTAGCCACAGATTTCTGTTCCCTTTGAGCTCACACTACTACATTTCAGTATGACCTGTCTCCCCCCATGAAGCTACCCGCACATGGCTACCAGAGACAGTTTCAGAGCACGTTGGCATCTTTGCTCCTGGAGTCCCTGCTTCTACTGGTCTTTGCGCCTTATTGGTTGTGTTGTCTGATGCTCTAACCCTCTCTCCTGTGCTTCCCTGTGTGTTGCAGATAAGCCACTACCTCAGGGTGCCCCAGGAGGCATTATTGGGATCGTGGGAGGAGTCATCGCAGCAGCTCTCATCATTGGCGTGGCTGTCACTGTAATTATTGTCTACAGGCGGCAACAAAAGAACCGCACTGAAACGGACAGTGACCTGTAAGTAGCCCCATGCTTGCAGAATTACAACACACTGATGGTACAGGTGCTATTGGATGGGGCAGCAGACAGGGAGCACCGCTGGCCCGTCTGCTACCTGCACACAAGAAAAGCCTGGCGACAAACTGTTTTTCCTGCCATTTCTTCCTGCCTGCCTCCCTCTGGCTCACTCCTCTGACTCTCTTCCCTTCCTTGGGGCCCCCTACTGCTTTCCATCCTGCTTTCCCCTATTTTTGAACTCTTATCGCAAGCCTTAAGTGGAAACTGAAGCACAACGATGTTCACCCAGATGCTGCTTTTGCTGTAGCATATCCTTGGACATAGTGCAGCTGCTCAGTGCCACTCTCACCCCCAGTGGTAGGAGAGGATCCTATTCTTCCTGTTTCAGGGAAACGGCTTCATGCTCCTCAATTAGACTGAATCACATTCTGTCATCTGAGCACCTCTGAACGTATCCCAAAGAGTCCTGAAAGGATTCCCAACCACTCGGTGTTCCAGTTTTGTAAATATGGTGCCATCCTGAAGACATGAACTCTGGCAATATGAGAGTAGGGAGAGGGGATGCCCCAAGGGCTCCTCTTTGACAGGTACTTGCTTTGCTCTGCCCTACGCTGTGCAGCACAGATCCCAGGCAGGGAATTTGGCGGTGCAGAGTTCAGCCTATGCAGCATGAACAGAGCCCTCTTCAGAAATGTTTACTGCAGCCTTTTCCTGAAAAGCTCTATCTTGTCACTGCCTTTTCACAAGAGCACCCTCACCTTCATTCCCACCTCACAGGGGAGGCACAGAAAGCCCAAAGGCAAGAAGTTGCTTTTATCTTCCACAACCCCCTGCCTCAATTGTTGTTACGTCTTGGCCACATTTTGTGCTCCATTTAATCCCATTTGAGAGAGGGCATTGGAGGATAGCGGGAGAGGGAGGGAAGAGAGCCGGGGAAAGCAGGAGGAGAGACAGAATGGCAGGCACACAAACAAAAAAATAGCACCACAAGGTGAAATTGCATCAGCAGCATTGGCCCTGTGATAGAGATGCATTCAGACAATCCACTTCCCACAATGGCCCTCCACGAAGGCACAGGGAAGAGCCACTTTAGCTGAGAATAGAAATTCAATGGTGCCCCTAGTCTGCAGAGGTGCTGCCTCTATTGTGGAGTATCCTCCAAAGCCTCCGAAAGTAAATAGCATTTCTTTTCTTTAGAGCCATAAAGTCAATGTTTTGCAGAGCCTTGGGGACCTATTTTACCCTCCCCCTTACACTCTGGTCCCATGCTGGAATCCACTGGGTTGCCAAGGAAAGTCACCCATCTCAGAAGGTCTGGTGAAGTTTGTACAGAGAGAAGGGAGGGGGAGCCAGCTAATTAGTGGATCAGAGTTTTAATAAGTTTTGTAAAAGGATTAGACACATCTGTGCATAAGAACAGAATGTGCAGAGACAGTCTCTAGGCTGGGATTATAATGGCTGCCATTCCTCATGCTCTGTGGCAGAAGCGGATCCCCTGACTGGGATCAGGGATGAATGTCCCTGTGTGGCATAGCATGTCTGTGAGGAAGAGTCAAACTCCTACCGGGAAGCCTGTGGCAGGGGCTACCATTCCAGATAAGCTCCTGAACTAGGGGCAACATTACCTTGTTGATTTGCAATGACCACTGCCAGACACCTTCTGGTACTGTGCAGCCATAAAATAAACCACTTCTCATGGGATGACTTGGAGTCGTTCCGAGAACAGAGCCGGGAGACAGGTATACAAGCTGCACCCTCTGGATCGGCAATCCGACATGGGGATTTTCTTGGAATAAAGAACAAAATGCTAGGAGGGAGTTTATTTCTATTACCAATTCTAATTGGGGTGAGAAAGAGGGCACAAGGGGGTTACTGAGAATAATCTATATGATTATATTGGCAGTTCGGTGACAAACACAATCAAATCTTTGGTGCATGCAGGATCCAGCTTGTTATGGCACATCAAAGCAAGCAGACCCCTTTCTCTTGCTCTCTAATCAGCAACCACTTCTTTGTCTGCAGAATTGACTTGCCTCCGTCCCACAAACCTGCCCCTCCACCAAAGAGGAAACAGGAGATAAAAAGCCACCTGACTGCAGAAGACATCCAGGTATGTCTCCCCAGCCCAGCTGCAAGTTTCTTCCTCAGGCAAGGAAAACCGATTCCAAGCAGTGTCCGCAGAGCCTAAATTTTGGAAAACTGGGTTTTCAAGAGCAAAGAAGTCCATGGCCTAAGTTTGAGGGGGAGCAAGTAAGGACTTGTCTGCCCAGAATTCCCAAAGATTGGCACTAATTGAAAGCTGTAATTTGCATCCTCCTTGTTCCCTTTAGTGGGGATTGAATTCTAAATGAAATGGTGTTCAGAAGGGCTCTTAGGTGTGAAGACTTTTGAGCATCCCCACCATTTTGAATGTCATGACTGGTAGTGAGGGGTGTGAAAATGAAAGAAAGAGTACAGGAGGAAAATAACATAGTATGAGCAAGGGAGAAGGTAAGATGCACTGCCCTTCATGGCGATATCTTGTGGTGGTGTCACCTGAAGCAAATGTTGCCCCAACCCGTGACAGAAGGATAGTGCTTGCTCTCCTCATCCCTCTTCTCTCTCCTCTGTTACAGGTTGTTCACTTAGACAACATGAAACATGAGGAGGAAATCCAGAAACTCCCTTTGCAGACTCCATACTATGACATGGCAGCCACCGAGCCCTCTCCCTACACTGACAAACCGGTAAGAAGATCAGGGTGCTGATAGTGCTGCCTGCCCTCATCCTCACCCCCAGCCTCACTGCCTTTCACACAGGATCTCTCACCCTAAGAAACAAAGACCCCCACCATCCACACAGGGGTGAACAAGCAGCCTTCACAGTCCAGGAGCACCCTGTCCTGGAGGAAGGCAACCTCCCCACCCTGATCTCAGCCCACCTCTCAAATACCACTGACCCTAATTCAGCACTTGCCTCTTTTGCCCTTGGTTTCCACAGGTCCTAGAGCTGTGCCTTTATGGGTCATTCCTCAGTAAAACATCCTGATTATTCCAAATCTTCATCAGAGGACTATCACAACCTGTGGTAGTCTCATCTTTACCTACACATGACAGCTAAGCCTACAAGCCAGCTCTCACACCCTGGTCACTTTTCACCTCCTGCAGTTGAGCCCCTATTAGAGTTTGCAGCTGAATGAAGCAGCTCTCGAAAAGCAGCAGGCGCTGCAGTGAGAGCTTCACAAAGCAATTATCTGCAGGGCAGAGCATGCCAGTATTTGACTCTCGATTGACAACAAGTCTTTAAACCCCCTTTTTTTGGTGTGGATTTGTTCAGCCTCAGATAGGGAGATGCTAATGTGAGGCAGCAGCAGAGAGATTAAGGGTCAGGGAGAGATGTTAGCAACCATGCGGGAAAAGCTGGTTTTCAAGGACTGAGGCTGAAGGAGGAAATGTTAGATTCAAAGGGCAAAGGCATAGGAAACAGAAAACAGGTAAGATTAGAGTCGTCCCTCAACGAGAAAACAGAAAACCTTCCTCCTCCCAGGCCTTGGACAATATCCTTTCCCTCCCTCACCCCATGGCATGGGGCTGCTCCCCACCATCCTCCATGGGAGACACAGGATCCCCATGTAAATGCTGCAGGTCTCTCTTAAACTATTCCTCCAAGAGGGGTGGTGCGGAGCACTACACACCAAGCCTGGTGCTTCTAGATCTCGGCAACATAAACACATTTGTTTGAGAAAGCAGTATATATATCAGACCATACTAGAGTAATATTATGAACATAACTAATTATAACCCTCCCTCCAGTTCATCCTGGTATGACCCTTTAATGCATATTCCTGTGCAGATAATACAAGGACAGGGCCCAGTGACCTTTAGCTAGCAGAATTCTGCAGCGAGACAGATGCCGAGGGCACTGGAAATATGAAGACATAGTTCTGTGCTGAGCTGTGTTGATGTGGTCCTATCTACTTCACCCTAGCTGAATGCGGCTGACATCCCTAAAGAAAAACTTCCCTTTGGAGCCCTCCCTCAGCCCTGGGGCTTGTCTCCAGCACTTTCTAATCCTTGCTGAGTGGTAGTTGAGTTTTAAATGAAGCACAGGATGCTAGAGCCAGACGGGCTGCTCTGTGGAGAGCATCTGAGAGCCGAATTTCAGGCAGCAGGAGGATGGAGGAGCTCATTTCTGGAAATAACGAGCAGTCAGTTAATTAAGTGGCAGAGTTAGTGATGTGAGATGGGGCCTGATGAGTAGCTGCTCCGTAACCATGGGAACTGAGTTTGCTGCTCTCAATCCTGGTCTGAGAAGATGCATTTCTATGTCCCACACTTGGCACTTGCTGCTCCTTGCCCTTGGTTTCAGCCAAGAGGCGATGGACTGTGGAGCCCTCATTTCATTTGGCCTGTGAAGAAACTCCCTTTGCAGTAGGGATGCGGTGTCTGGGTGACTCAACCACTGCTGCTACAGCTCTGCCCGCTCTTGGCACAAATCTAGCACAGCTGTGAATTGGACTTGTCCTCTGGTCAGCTTGGCTGGCAGTCCCTGTAATTGGTATCAGGCTCTCCCATCACGCACACGCACCATGCTTTGGCTTTTTGCCCCAGGAACAAGATGAGGCTTGCTCCCATTTCTTGCTAAATCGCTGTATCCTTTGGGCATGCAGCAGGCTATTCAAGTTTGTGACTGGCAAGGGGAAGGAAGGTGTCACTTTGCTGCCAAGGAGTGCTGGTTTTGCTGGATTCTTCCCAGATAACAGAGGCAGTATGTCCTGCCACAGCCAGGGCCAGGTGTGCATCACGTTGCCCAGCCACACTTTGCAAAGGAGCCAGCTCTTGCCCGCCTCCCTGCTGGACCACTCACAGGCATCACTTTTTCACCCCTAAAGCATTGCAGGGGCCTCCTGTTCACGTCACACACACCATTTCCTTGCTGTGGAGATGTTGTGGAGTGTCTGGCTGGGATAGCACTCGCATGGAAACATCCAGGGAACAGCAGCAGGGATAGTGGTGGTTACCAAAACCAGCACGCTCAGCTCAGGCCCAGTAACCACACTCCGACAGCATGCTAAGGGACTGACCAAGGCAAGCTGGACCTGCACAGTCCTTCATCTGAGAGATGGGTCAGTTGTAGGATAAGGAGGGAAGCGCATTTCCTTCAGTTTCACTGGGTCTCTGCCAACATCACTGTGATACAGCCCCACCCCCCCCCCCCCCCCCCCCCCNCCCCCCCCCCCCCCCCCCAGCGGTCAGATGCAGATGTAGGCAGCTGCTCTGTTGTGCACGTGGTTCTGGGACCCTTTGGAGGTAAAAGCACAAGAGAAAGGCAGGATATTCTTGTTCTGCTTGCACTTCACTTGGAGATGTGACTCAGGAGGGTAGTGAAGAAAATGAAAGTTGAAGGGAACGGATTCTACAGAAAAATGGAGCGGGTGCATTCAGCTTTAAATGAATTGTGCAAAACCTCGTAATTTGGGATAAACTAGATTCATCACAAAGCGGCATGAAAGCCACTGCCTGGGGTTGACAATTTCACAGCACTAGAATGGGAGTCAGAAAGTGATTAGTGATGGCAAAGAGCGAGGGAGGGGGAAATGGGAGAGGTGCCAGGAGAAAATAAAAGAGGCAGGTGGAGGAGGAATCCACAAAGAGGGTGTGCGGTACGTGTGTGCGGACGTGTGCAGATGCATGCTGGCAGGGGACCAGGTGAAGGGGAGAGGCTGGGGCATGTCTGCAGGAACAGGATACCTGCAGAAGGCAGCAGGGGTGGGCCCCGTGTCAGAAGCTACAGGTGAATATGTGTGTTTACGTGTTGCAAACTGTGGGAAAGATAACATGAAGTTGACAGCGCAGAAATATGCAAGGACAGTGTAGTGGACAATTAAGGGTACAGAAGCGGGCATGGGTGTGATGGGGTTGCCTGCAGCATTTCCCTCTGAGCTTGTGAGGCAAAAGCTTTGGTTTATGTGAGGATATCTAAGCAGGAGTGAATGGGATGGAAAGGTGAGTGTGTGTTTCAGGTAACACCTACAAAGGGTATGCATGTCTGAGAGCGCTGGTACCCATGCATGTCAGCGTGCAGAGTAACATGTGTGTGGGTAAAAGCCGAGGTGTGCTCTGTGTGCACATGGCAGTGCCTATGTGTCATTTAGATGCTGTGGGTTTGTGTGTGAGAGGCAGTATGAGCGAGAGAGGTGGAGGTATGACTGCATGTAAGAGCAGAAGTATGATTAGTGTATGTGTCAGCAATATCCATTTGCACAGGTAGAAGGGAAAGTTTCATTGCTGCAGACAGCAAAATAATTCCTTTCAGTTTACAGGGCAATTACCAGGGTGCCAATGCTGATGATTTACACAGAGCGCTTGCATGTGGCAGTGCTCGACCTTGTATACAAGTCACATTATTGATATTGTAATAAATTTTGCTCCAAACAAGCAGCGGGGAGCAGAAGCAAGCCCAAGAGTGGCAGAAAGCAGGGGAACTCCATGGAGAAAACACCATCAGTGGGAAGGTAGCACTATTTTGGAGAGGAGTGAGGCAAAGTATACAGGATAAGAATAAGAGGTAAAGACTTAGTCCTCCTTTCTCTGTATCTCAGTACCTTCTCTAGCCCCAAAGTTCAGGGGAAAAGAGTTCTACAGAGCATAGATTTAGGTTTGAGACTGCAACTAGCATTACTAATTTTCTTAAATGTCCATTGACACTTAGTCTTGGTCCAGACACAAAGCAGAGAGGCCATAGGATACACAGCTTTTACACCAACAACTTGCCACTGCCATCTGGTCACCTCAAGCCTCCTGGTCCACCAGCATCCAGTTTTGCTGAGCACCATAGGGGAGCGAGACACTGGAAATGCCACTGCAGCCATGTTCCCCTTTCCCCTCGTCCCTGTGGCTGGTGGACACCAGCATGGAGCCAAACCCTGCCACAGAACAGCGCAGCAGTCAGAGATAATGACTCACTGAATAACCCCTTCCAGCAACAGGCACTAAAACAGCTCATTTCAGGGCTATAAACTTCTGAAAATGGCTCTGTCACAGCTGGTATGTGGCTGAGGACACTTCCAAACAAAGAGAAGAGAAACATTTTCAAATTAAACACCTTTTGCGTAATTGCCATGTGATGCAGCCATTTTGGAAAGAGGATAGAGAAATTGGAAAGCTATTTCATTTGGAAGAGACAACTCTCTCCTCTCAGAGAGGCTTAGCAGTTGCTTGGCTAATGCTGGCACAGAAACCAGGCCCAAAAGCGAGTATTAAAGAAACACCACAGGGCAAGTAGCCAGGGAACCCCCTCACACCTTGGCTACTGACACCAGGGCTCCTCCTGGTGACCCATTTTGCCCACTGAGCAATGAGGTTTCCAGGCCATCCTGCATTCCAGTGTTCTCTGACCATTATTATGTGGAAAGCATGAAAGATGTCTGGGTAGGAATGATCAGACAAATTGGGTAATATTCCATTCATGCAGTTCTTGCTGATAAGCCCGCTTAGTAAGGGAATACCCATAAATATTTTCATGCCAAAGAAGGATGCTTTTAGCATCTATTAGACACTATTACAATGACAAAATCATGCCGCATAGTTAATCTGCAGTAGCACACTGTGCAGTCGAGCCTCATGTTAAAGTGTGGCACTTACGAAATCCACAGCCCCCATGCTAGGGCAAAACAACAGTATTGGCAAAGCAGTGTCATTTCCCTCTGGCAATGTATGTGCTGCAAAGCTGTCTGTAACATCCAGTCACCTCCTTCCCAACACCCAAAACTCAAGCCTTCCCCATGCTTTTCACTCATGCCCCCAACTCTGCATTTGCCTCCAGTGTGCTGCAACGAACCCCAAATTCCTGGGTCCAAACTGACAGCTCAGGTATCTGATAGGGTTTGAATTCACTGAACCACCCCCAACTAAGGAAAATGCTGATCCCAGAGGTGTTGATGGGAAGATGAGAGCAGCAAGGTGCTGCTGGGAGCAGCCCCTGTAAAAGGGGCAGAAGGGGCAGTGGCTGGGAGTGCTGCCAACCTGGGCTGAGTCACTCAGCTCAGTGGTGGATTTGGGGAGCAGTGCCATTGGGACCTTTGCTTTGATTTGGGATTTTACCTGACTGATTGTTCATTACCTCCCTACCTCCCTCTTTTTAACTGTTTTTTCTTCCTCTCCCCCTCACCCTTTTCCTCTTTCTCCCTCCACCCTTCACACACTGCCTTTCCTGTCTCATTCACTCACTCCCCACCTTCTGCACGGTTCCTGTGTTACCACTCCCCACCTCCCCACTTCAACCTCAATTCTTCCCTCCTGTGTCCCCACCGCCTTGCTGCTCTCTTCTCTCCAGAACTCTGGCAACAAGGACTGTGATGTCCACTATGCAGAGCTGGACACTTCCGCTCTGGCCTCGTCACCCAGTCCTCGGACCTCCATCCATGCTGGCGGAGACCTAGTCGAGTATGCAACCATCCAGCCCAACTTACGCTAGCGCATGTCACTAGGCCCTTTCCCCTCAGATTCTGGCCTCAAGGTACACGATCGCACTCTGCCTTCCTCACTGCACCCCTCTGCAGTCAGTGCTCCCCCCTTGCATCTCCCCCCCTGCATCTCCCCCCCTTCCTGTGGCGTGGCCCCGTGCATCCAGTCTGTCCTCCTCCCCACCCCTTCCACCTCCTGCACGCTGCCCANCCTCCCCACCCCCTCCACCTCCTGCACGCTGCCCACGATGGCTGCTCTCTTTGCTACCCTTATTTCTGGGGGTGCCGACAGGAATGCCTTTGCCTCATCTCGCCTTCTGTGCATGCTCTTTGCAGTGTTTTCCTTGGCTTTCTACAGTAAGGCGAGGCATGTGGGAGGGGGAGAGGGTTAATGGCTTTGTTTCAGAACAGGGTCTGCCCCCCCCCTGCAGTCAGTGTGGCTGGAGGCACAGGCAGAAATGAGGTGGGTTTGAAGGGTACAGCTCTTGGTGTGGGATTGGGTTTGGGGAAATTTTGTAAGGCTCAGCAGCAATACTAGGATGTGCAGAAACTGGAGCCAAAAACCTTGTGGAGATGTTAAGGGGGCCTTTCCAAGCTAGTCAGTACAAGATGGGGAGGGGGAAAAAAAGGAGACTGACTGAAAGAAGAAAAAAAAAAAAGAGTTTGTGTGCATGGAAGCAACTATAGATAAGATGGAGCATATGTGCATGTGTGAAAGAACAAGGTGGGAGAGCATGCGAGAGAATATGGGAACACATAAAGGTTCCTGCATCTAAAAGAGTCAGTGAATAACAGACAGTCAAAGAGGGACCACATATGCAAAAATAAAAGAGCTCACGTTGTGCAAGATCGGTGCAGACAGGATGTTTGGATGTTTTCTTTGGTTCTCACTTTGTCAAAATTAGAGAACAGACCTGACTGTTTCCCTGTTCTCGTGTTTATCTGACCACTTTGTTTAAGTGTCACCAAGCTCCTTCAAGCTCAGGTCCTGTGGCAGGGACCGATTAGGACTCAGCTTGCATTTAAACCTACAAGTGGTTGTTCTGGACCGTCTTTAACTACCAGTGACCCTTTGAAACTGAATGGTGTTTGCAGTGGAAAGAGGTGTCTTCAGCTCTTCCTATATATTCACACCCTTTTCTCAGGTCTTAAAGCCACCGGGTCCCTATCTGAAAGGGAGGCAGCTCTTCTTTCGCACCTCATGGGAGATTTTCTGGGTGATGCCAAGAGTTGTCGGCCAAGGAAATGCCATTGGCAGCCCCCTCCTTGCCTATGACTCTCCCTTGCTCCTGTGTATTCCCCGAGTTGTGGTAACTGCAGCTTCTGCCTTGCTCCTTCCCTTTTATTTTGCTGCCTTTTAAATGGGAGGAAGGGGCTGTGGGTTTAATGGGGCTACAGCCCTACAGGGGTACTCAGTGAAGAGGTGCAGAGCAGGCTGGGCAGACAAGGAAGAAAGTGAAGGGAGAGATGAGGTGCTCTGCAGCTCACTGAATCCCTCCCAGGTCCAGGGTGGATCAGAGGAGGCACAGAGAGAAGCAGTAGCTTGGGGACAGAGAGGCATAGTTTGGAGAAGATGATAAAGGGCAAGGGAATTGGATCCTTGTGAAGGAGGGGAATAGCTCTGTGCAGAAGGATAAGCAGGAGAAAAAATGGTGTTTTTAAAGTGTCCCACTGGACAGTCCTGTTGATTAGTGCCTCCTTGCAGACTATGAACATCCATGCTAACAGGTGGGTGAAGGTAGAGCAGAAACACCTGCTTGCAAGGTGTGCAATGGGTTAGTTCCGTATGCCTTTATCCCTGTGGTCCCTGGTTTTCCTGTGTTGGAAGCAGCCCTGTATTTCCCTTGCGGTAGCGAAAGCCTTCCTAGGTAAGTGTCTGCAGCAGGCCTGGCCCGGACCAGAACGGTAACCTCTCTCTTGCGGTGTCTCACCCACCCCTGCTCCCAGAATGAGGATCAAGGTCTTCGTAGACGTAACGAGCGAGAGTGGACAGTAAGTTTTGGATTGGTTTGATTTTTCTTTTCTCCATTTGGTGGTGGGGTCTGTTTGTCACTGGAAAGAGGTGCTGATCAGCTCCCAGGCACCTGCCTGCCTGTCACCGACAGGCAGCAGCGCTGCCAGCCTCTTGCATGCAGAGAGAGGATGAAAATGCCAGCCCAGAGGAAGATGTCACTGAAAGCAGCCACCCTCCCTTATGCCTTTACTTCCAGTTCCCAACAGTTTCTNCCACCGTCACAAACAAGACAAGTGCTCCCTAATCCATCTTGGGAGGTCTCACCTTGTCCTCCCTGGGGTGAGGGATTTTATTGTCAGCAAAAGGACAGTAATCCTCCAAATCCAAATTTGGAAATTCTCCCAGTTTCTCTGAAGTAAAAATAAAGCCAGTCATATGGTGCTTTGAAGGTGTAATCTCACCGCCACAAAATCTCCCTGCTAAGACACACCACAGATCAGGGCATTTGGGGTTTTTTTAATGCTTTTTTAAATTATTTCCTCCCCCTTCACCTCCCCACACTCCTGCTCAATTTTGTTTGGGAATTTGTCCCTGTTACAGCAAGAACAGCTCAAAGCCATAAAACTTGCACCAAGATCGCAGCAAATTATCACCCAGGGTTCAGATTCCCAGCTCTGCTTTCAGAATGTCCCTATAAAAGTATTAAACTTGCACCAGTTACTGATTTGGTGCAGACTGAGCTGGGGATATTGCAGAACCATCAAACGTAGCAGCCTTGATTCAGTTCCCAGTTGCCAGATTTCCTTCCTATCGAAACCAAGGTTGCCCAAGTACCCCCCCCACCCACCCCCCCCGGCTAATAGCCCCATTTCCAATTTTCAGGAGAAATAAAGCAAAGAACTCAGGTGGCTCCTTATTAGTTTCCCATTTGTAAATGAGGATAACAGCCCTGCCCTGATTCCAGAAGGGTAGAGAAAGACTCAGGAGAGAAACAACAAGGAGGGAAATGTTTAAGATTATTGATGGTCTAAGATGCTATAAGAACACAGAACAGGTACGTACTATAGACAGCAAGAGAAAGAGAAAGAGTTAAAAGCATGCTGCAAGAAGGAATGCAACTTTATGAGCAAGTTTTCTGCATAAGCAATACTTGCATGTGCCTGTGGGTGCATCCCTTATCATAGGTCCTTGCCCTGTATTTTGGGAATTTCAGCCTTCCTCATGCTCAACCTTTTCTTTTTCTGAACCCCAGGGGGAGCCCCTCTGTCCCACTTGCCCTCAGTTTTGTCCTCACAGAAGTCCACCACTCCTAAGAACAAGCTCAGGCCCACTGGTTCCCACTCATCCCTGATACATTAATGTTTGTTCTTTACTCAGGACAGTGATTATTCCAGGAGCTCCTACATAGATAAGGTGTCAAAGAGAGAGCAGGAGCATGCCGGGAGATACCTAAAGTTGTGGCCATACTTGGAAGTTGAAAAGCAGCTCAAAAATGCTGAGCAGGGAGTTTAGAAACAGGGAGGAGAGGATGTGAAGCTCCCAGTACCACGATGAGATGTTCTTGGTTTTGGTTCCCATTATATTTTCTATCTTCCAACACCTACATCCTCTCCACTGACTGGTCCACAGCATGACAACAGTCCTCTGTTGCTGTCACTCAGCAATACTGCTACTTTCTGCCCATTAGCCTGTGCTGCACCCCCAAATTCAAAACCAACTGATGGAGAGGGTCAGAGTAGTGGCAACCCAAAGCCTGAATAGTTTTGAACAGCAGGGACTTTTCCCAGCCAGGGAACAAGCTAATACATCCGATAAATGCATGAATGTGTACTGTTTGCCTTGAGATTGGCCAAGCAGAGAAAACCAGCCTACTTCTGTTTGTGTGCCATGCTGCAAGACTAAAGACAAGTTCAAACTGCATGAGAGGTTATTAACTGGCTCTTGGGCTTTTAAGCAATAGCAGAAACCACAGTCCTCTGTAGCAATATCTGTCCAAGCCCCACATGTAATAGAGTCTTCAGATTTTCCAAAGGAAAATATAGCAGAAAAATCCTCAGGACCCTGAGAAGGAGTTTTTCACTTTTAGACCAGTAAGAATTCATTATTTCAAGATGATTACAAGTACAGAATATGGTCAGATCGGAGGGAAAGCTGTCTGCAGCACACCTAGTTTTACCACAGAGATGATCTGCAAATAGAAGAAAGCTAGAGACAGGTGTATAGGGGATAGAGAAGGGTTGGGAGTAAGTCATGGCAGAAATGAAAGCTCTCTAATGCAATCAAATAAAGACTGTTTAAAGGTAATCTTCCAGGCTGTCTGAAATGGATAGATTGCTGACATCCCCTTTAATCAAGATTTTGAAAATAAAACTGAGAGGGGAGGATGTAACCCAGATAATGAAGAATTGTATGGACTCATGCTGGAAACAAAGGCAAGTGGGAGAAGTCAGGTGGGGGAAGGTGGCAGAGTTGTGTGCCAGTTCAATTTAATTAGTTCATTATCCCTAATTTAATTTCAAACTTTGTTAAAGATAAATTAGATTTGGGAAGAGTCACAGTGGGATTGGGGAAGGAAGTCAAAGGGCACTGGCTGCTAAATATGTTAAAAAACATCAGGCTGATTTTGTTCTCTTCCCTTTTGCTACTTAGAAATGAAATCAGGGAACAAAGCCAGAGCACTGTGACTCCTGGCTTCACAGAGGTGAAAGGAGACAGGAAAGTCTCTTCCTTTGAGCCTGATGCTGGCATTCTCCAGCTGCCCTGCTCTGGCCCCACTCCCACCTGTGAAGAGCGAGCACAAAACACTACCCAGAAAGAAAAGAAGAGCTTGATCATACTCACCTGGCCAAATAAAAGTGCTGACAGCATTGCACTTAGTTTCTCTAGCCCTACTCCATAGATATTTGTTTCATGCCCACATTAACCAATAGATAAACAGAAAGAAATATGCTTTGCTGACCCAGTATATTGTCAATAGGCAGCCCATAAAATAGTATCTTATAGCCCCTTCTGCTTCTTTCAGTGTTAGAAGCTAACAACCAGCTCAATTACACAAGATGGCTACTTATGTTAACCAAGAACCTCTTTCCTATTAGACCTTTCTATCTATTAGACCTTTTGAGTGCACATATTGAAGTCTCATGCTTTTCTGTTGCATGCCCAAAAAGCATATAAACCTACCCTTCCATTTAATTGATAATAGATTGCTAGCCTTGCTAAGAGACCCTCTTGCCTGCTATGTCTTTCTAAATTTCAATCATTGAGACAACTACCCTTTCAGGGCAGCTTTATCCAGAAAGTTGAGCTATCAGTTAGTGACTTACCTCTATAAAGCAGGAAGAGAGCATGGCTGATACTTTTTTTTCCCATTGCAGGTATGGAGAGGAGTTCTGTTGTGTTTGAGATTTCTTGAGAGCTGATTATACAGGGAAAGAACCTTCACACACTGCACTGGCTAGCACTCTCACTAGCTGTTAGCCCTTTTTTATCCCTTTTTATCAGCTGGTGCAATCAGAAGAATAGCAAACAGCTGGTCTTTGTTCCCTCCTTCCCTTATGATATGGATCCCTGTTTACACCATAGAATTTGTATGAAGATAACTGTCTCCAGGCTTGAAGTATGTGTTGCTATAGCCTGCACAGTTTTCCAGCCACAAGGTTGTGTGTGGTACAGTGTAAATCTGAGCCTTGAATTATGTAGAGGCCTAAACTGTCTGTGTAAATATAGCTCCCACCTGGGAATGGGAGAGCTGTGAGTCAGGGCTGCCTAAAGCAGGTAGGAAGAGATTGTAGGGGTTAAGGTACAGTTAGTGAAGTTTCCTCATACTCCCTGGCTTGGGTTCCTCCACTTAAAGAGCTATAATGCTGCACAGCACCTCTCTACCTTTTCATTTTACAATTAAAAGCCAGAGGTGGACAAAAATCTCCTGAGGTAGCACTGGGAACGGCCCACCCGAATTTCAGGTACCAACACAGCAATTCTAAATAGAGGGCCTAGGCCTAGAGCCTATTAGTCTTTGCAATCTGGCCAGGTCAATATGACTGACTTTTAAAAGCTTAAGTGGTGGGCTATACAGTTTTGCCAAGGAAAGGGAAATAAAAATCAGATTGACCTTAGCATTGCTGCTGTTTTCCTGGTGCTCAGACTTTCCATTCTCTAGTGGCCTTCATTGCTCTTAGTGAGACTGTTCCTGAAATTGCCTTAAGACTGTGCAGTCCTCCAACTTGCTTGTTGCCTCTTCTAGCAGTCTGAGCCATTAATAAATTATCGTCAACACTTTGCTTTCTATATGATTTTTTTAAGCGTCCTGGTGAAATATTTATCCAGGAACTGGCAGCAGATGAGCAGAGCAGATTGTTCTGTTCCTTCAGGCATTTTCTCCTGAGGGTCAAATCCTTGTCCTTTCCACTAAACCGACTGTTTCTGGTATTTTGAAAAAGAACAAGGAAGGACTCAAGGGCAAGTTACTTGCTTCAACCAGCCCCAGTTCGAACCACAGGCATAATAGGTGATTGCCAGTGCATTTCCTCTCTCTTAGAGATAAGCCCTTGGTGACAGCCCATGAATGTGGGTTGATTTGAAAGACCAAAAGCATTGTCCTCGCTAGATGTCCCTCCTGCATGAGTCATCTTGCAGGGCTTCAAACCGGAGGAAAGGGTCTGTGAGCAGGGAGGAAGCCTTCCCATCTGCTGCCACCCTCTGGGGAGCCAGAGTCCTGGCCTGTGGGAAAGCTCTGCCCTCCTCGGAGCTTACACAGGCACCCCCAGGGCACACCAGGAGAGCAGGGGGGGCTCTGCCTTCCTCTTGCTGCTGTTTGCAGGGAGCTTTTTGGGAGAAAAAGGGTCGCTGAGACTTTTGCAGTCGAACAAGCAGTCTTTCTTCAATAGCTCTTGCCACACCTCCGCAAAATTTTCTCAATAGACATCAAAGCACTTTGGACTCCGAGGGGTTTTCATTTCATATGGCACTTAAAGAGGAAGAATCAGATTTTGCAAAGAATCCATAAGAATACACTCCATCAGAGGGAAGATCGTGGGACCACAGAGCGGTCTCGATCTTGTGAGTGCTTTATAACCTCTGTAGTTGATTTGACTTAGAAAACTGGCCCCAAGGCTTTCAGTGGAACTGCTCACACAGGTAAAGCTAAGCACAGGCACTGCTACCTTCTGGGTAAACATTAGACACAATAACCTATTTTGCCTCCAAATTCCCTGGTCACATGTGCCCTTTAAATAAAAGAGCATGAGCCTGGATTAGATTACCGATGCATACAAGTGCTGCTTCTTCAAAACTCAGGTGTGGAAGAGTTAGGAAGACTGAAAATAAACTCTCCGTTCTTGGCCAACTGCTTATTTTAACCAGAGAGGCAAAGTATTTACAGACAAGGGGCAAACCATACAGAATCTATACATATTCATCAGCAATATGGATATTTCAGCAAGCGAGACAAAAATTTTCAAATGTGAGGAATTATCACCTGGGTTTCTATTTTTCTGAAGCATAAGCAGAACTATTTAATTTTCCATCCTACTTGTTATATGTGTGTCTCAGCAAGGAACTGAAGAGTTGTATGTTTTATGACCAATGATTCCAGAGTTTTCACCCATTGACTTTTGTCTCTGCTTACAGAACTTTGGAAAGTGTCACTCAGAGATATCGAATGCGAGTGATTACCTGACCCGCTGTTACTCACATGAAGATCGATATCTGGAGAAGATCCCTCATGTCTATACCCCATTGTCAGATCTCCCACAAGATCTTTATCCTCATCATTCTGACATCTCCTTCTGCTGCCCACCTCCTGGTTCCCGGGCTCCTTACATCTGTCCTAAGGAACAGTATGTTTAAAGTGTCAACACAGCAAAATGAAGAAGCTAATGTTTTTCGCTTGTCCTGACCCTGTTGCTCAACAACCAAGGCCTTTTAGATCCCTCCTTTGCCATTGCTTATTTTATTTATTGATTTTTAAATTTTGGTGCAATTGTAATTGACATGATTAGGTTAAGTATCTGCGTGGCTTGCTAATGATCAAGGGAACACTGCCTTTGCCCACATCTCATTCAGTACTTGCATCTTTCTTTTCTCATTCTGGCCCTCCTGTATCAAGCTGGCTATGTGTGTGCATGTGTATGCGGGTGACAGCTGCCCTGTGTTGGATGGGATGTGCCCAACCTGATTAAATGTCCGTAGGTTCCCTTGTGTCAACCTCTACACTGTTTGCACCAGAGTAGCCAGGTGTGGATTCTTCACAGCCCTTGTTCCAGTTTGTGTGAAGTTTTACAGCACAACCAGTGCTCAAATCTGAGGCTGTAGCATTTTTTTCCCTCCTTTCGAGAAATTTGTTTCCCCCTTGGCAGTGGGGATAGGAAATCCCTGTTGTGAAGAGCTAAACAGCCAAGATTGCTGAACCAAATAGTAAGATGCTTATAATGAAAGATGCTCAAAACCAACCCAAGAATAGAGAAAAGGGCTTGGTTTAGGGGATTTGTTTCTGTCCTTTTTCCCTCCTGCTCCCACTTCCAGTCTCTTGGATTGACTCTCTTAAATCCAGACAGCATGGGGACATATTTTGAAGCCAACACATTTGGAGAAAGCATAATTTAAATAACCATCTTATAACCTGAAACCCAAAGGGGAAAAAAAAATTAGAAAGGAAAACATTCTTTCTAATTTTCCTTTTCAAGCCTAACATGACCCCCCACTAGCTTTCCCCCCCTCTCTTCCTTGCATCTGTTGATTGGAATTTTAAAATGAACTCAGGCAGAATATAAAGAATAAATCATGATTTCAGGTAATCTTCTTGCTCTTAATGAAGGATAAAAGCCAATAGAGGAATCTGGCCTTTTAACTTTTTTAAAAGCATCTTAGTTTTGGGACTACACATTTTTTTGATATTGGAATGCGTGTAGGTGTGTAAATCCAAACATTTGTACATTCCTGTGACCACAAAGTGTTTTAGAGAAGGGAATTTATCTCCACATCACATTTGTGTTCACTTGTATTAGAGGAAAAATAAATATAGATACACACTTAAATGTATATAAAAGCAAAGAAGAGGAAGAGGAGAAAAAGGAATGAACAACCTGTGTAAGAGCTTGGTTTCAAGGATAACTTTCATCTGTTTCACCCAGGTATGGCACAGAAGAGATGATGGCTGGGACAGTTCTGAACAAGGGGATATGCCTTCTTGGTGAATGGGCATTTACTTTGTCTTGGGTTGGGTATTTGGCATTCTACAGATATTGCACACTTAACATCACTCTGGAAACCATGAGGATATTTGAGCAAAGTGCATGTGGGAGGGAGAGATGGGGACAACACAATTATCCTGCTGCCCAGACACCAAGCAACATTTCAGTGCTACTTGTACAAGTAAGAAGTGAAACTACCATCAAGATGAAAGCCTCCCCATAAGAGGAGGTATGAATACCATGTTGGATGCTACCAGCCCAGCTCCTGCCATGCCACATGCACTGAGGCACCATTTTATTTTTGTATATCTGAATCTAAACAGCTATAGTTGAACTATGCACTTGCTGTGTTCCCATCACCTAGAGTAGCCTGAAGACTCATCCTGCTTGTCCCTCTTCCTCCACATAGAAGCACATCTGTGTTCACACTACCTCATGGATTCCCTGCAGGCTAATAAATAGATCTCTATATAAGAGAGAAGTTTATATTTCAGTTAGTTAGGCCATACAGCACTGCGTGAGGATGATGCTACATGCATGGATCCCCCTGGGCCCTTGCACGGCATACAACACACCCTTGGAGAACCAACTCTTCCCACCCCTCCTCCCCTGCTTCCCCGGTGCACATTGCCACTTTGTGGAGAGAGTGTGGTAGCTGGTCACAAGGATGAGATTTCGTCTCTATGATGGGAAATCACTGCACAATGCGGGGAGGTGGCTTCCTGCTGGGAGGTGCTTTCCCACTAGGTTGACAGACTGTTGTATCAGCTAGGTGACCTGGCTCTGCTTGGCTGGGTGAGGTGCGGATGAAAGGGCACTGATGCATTTCTTGGCCAAGCCGAAATGGCCAGTACCTCTAACAGGCATAGCAGCTTTCCTATGTGCTAGTGCATGGAGCGCTCTCATTCCCGGAGGAGCGGGGGACTGTACAGACATAGTATTAGAGTATTAAACAACTTTTTCAATACTATCCTTTTGGTCTTGACTGATGGAACCCTTTTTGGAATCATTTGGATTCACATTTCCTCTGCCAGTCTCCAGAGAATTCAGCCAGTCATTTCCTTACACCAATGGACTCAAGTGCTATGTGTCTTGACTCAGATAATGTATTTCTCTCTCTTGTTTTCTTTGCAACATACCTTGAGGTACTTTCTGGTTACCGCAGAGCTGGAAATTGGGTGTGCTCTGAACTGAAGCCACAGCCAACACAATCACCGCAGCAAGGGAACCATGCTTTGGAGTCTGTGAAATCTGCCTTTGGCCACTCTGTTTGGAAAGGTAATGAGGTGCTGGGAAACCCAGGGGTCTCTGACATCTTGGAATCAACCCAGCACCACTGACCATGGAGAAAAAGCAAGCAAAAGTCCATCGCACACTTCCCTATTTGCATGCCTGTAATAGCAGGATGCTGCCTGCACAGTGGCAATTAAAGTAGATTTGATTGGGAGCCTTCACCTGATGCAGTTTCAGAGAGATCTAAGAATGTAAATGAGAAGTGGAATACGGTCAGGTCTTCAGATACATAAGGAAACAAGTTAGACAAGATGGTTGTTTGCCAGAGGAGGCAGAGAACGTGTTGCAGGTGGTTTTCTCTGCTGCCTGTGGCTGGAGGAATGATGCTTTGATGAGGAAGGGGAAGGCAGAGGTACATACTGCAGCATTACAGAGAAACTCTGGTTGCCTTGTGCAGCTTTGAATTTGAGCTGCCCACGGAAGACTGCCACAAAGGGTTTTACTGTGCTTTTCAGCAAAGCAAAGGGATTTCAATCCTCCTTAGAAAGGGAAAAGGCAAGAAAAGGCTGAATTCAAAGCAGTAGTTTGACTTATGCCAGCACATATATTAAGCTTAGGAATGTCGGTTCTTTTTGCCTCTTAACATTCTCTTTTCTCCTTAAGAACTGGGTTGGTCTCAAAATAAAGCCAAAAGAGAGTCTCCACACACCACCAAATTCCTTTGTACCCTAGGAGAAGGGGGAAAACCCCTGAAGAAAAACCCTGAAGAAAGAGATAGTGAGATTCAAGTCCATTGTTTCGTTTTCACAAAGCTGCATTTAGAAATGGTTCTGATTCAGGGCTCTCATTCCTCCCTCCCTTTCCATACAATTGCAAAACGGTTGCCTAATGGCTGTTTCCAGACTTTGCTGCACCTGTTGCCACGGGCTTAACACTGGCTTTGCTCCATGATAAGGCTACCCATGTCTGCAGTGACCTCGCAGGTGCCGAAATCCTGCTGCAGCAATGCTAATGAGAGGTGTTCCTCTCCTACCACGGTGCAAATTGATTTTAAAAAATCCCTTCTCTGGGAACAGAGCCATCCAGTAGCATTGTTGGGCGTAGATTTCTGAACAAGTTGAACAGGAAACCGCTGGGGTGTGATCATGCATCCAGTGGGCTAGCAGCATATGGGAGGAACTGGTGTTTTATTTCTGTGTCTTACTGGTGTGAGACATGAAGCCATTCTTCCCATTACTGGGGTGAAATGTCATAATTTCTGTTCCATATGTTGGTGGCACTGACACAAGAGCTGTTGCAGATGAAGAAGACTGATCACAGAACTTAAATAAAAGTGAAGAGTTATAACAACTTTTCTCCCAGCTGTGAAACTTTGTGTGAGGTGCTTGTTCTCTTCCTTTGTCCCAGTGCTGAATTCTTCCTGAGTCGTTCACTACATCCATCATCCCTTGCACATTCACACCCCAAAGCATACACACGTGCACATGCACTCCTGCCTTTGCAGTGGGGCCCAGGGCTTACTGGCTGAGTTCCGCCTGTTTGCAAAGGCTGTCCTCAGGACTAGATTAACCTGCCTTTTGTGTTGCATCCTCCACTCTCTGCAGCACTGGCAGGAACGTGGGACTCAAAGCTAAACAGAAGATCACTGTTCATGTGACCTGCAAGGCAATGCCTTAGTACTGTAGCTCTGCCCTCAGAGCAATACAAACATAATTATGATGCCCAAGTGCTCTACGAGTGATGCCTCTTTTACTTCATTTGTTTTACTTGTTACCTTTTTGGGAAGCCTCCTCCCAGCCTCCCTGTGCAAGTGGGTGGAACAGATTCAGAGTCACAAACAGCCCATCCTCTGGGCCAGCAGCTGTTTAGGGAAGGTACAGGTGAAGTCATCCCCGGGGCCCGCTCCTGTCTAGCCCACTTCTCTTGCAAGTGCCCTGATTTCCTTCTGCAGGCAAGCCATGTTTCTGGTTCCACATGCAGGTAGACATTGAACATTGTTTTAAGACAACAAATGCATTGCAGCTGCCTCTGCTGCAGGGTGCTGCTAGACAGCCCCTGCTGCACTCTGGTGTGCTGTGTGGGAACTGTCAGAGAGGAAAGGGGAGCCCTGAGTCCCCTCCTCTGCCCCATCCATAACGCAGGGGGAAGGAGACTACTCCATCTCTGCTCCTGCTTAATTACATGCTCCGTTAGCACCCATGAATCATGGTGAGTGGGAAAGTGTGGTGTCCAGGATGTTTTCTCACCAGCAGCACATGGCGATCAAATGTACCTCGGTCAAGGGCAGGACCGGGCCCAGCACCAGCTGGCGGGAAGTGCTCCCTGGTTAAACTGGGATTGGCAATAGCTGGATTCACACGAGAAACAGGCAACAGAATAAAAACACGTCTTTAAAGGGGGTCATCTGTTGAAAAAGAGAGAAGCAAGCAGTCTGGCGAGAGGGCAAGGAGGGGGAGGAGGGGAAAGCGCTCCTGTCTGGGGGGATTCCCTCCATGGCCCCACGACTGTGGGCAGCACCCCAAGGGACCGGAGACCACGGGGCTGGCGGCACAGCCCCAGCCCGGCTGCACGCCTCCGCAGCCCCAGCAGCCCGGCTGCTCCCATGCCTGAACCGGCAGACCCCTGCCGTCGTGCCTGCCTGCCCTGGTGAGTGTGCCACCATCCCACGGGGCACAGAGGAGCTATATACAGACAGACAGACACACTGGCGTGTACGTGTGTGAGCATGCATGCACTCATGGGGGAACGGGGCATCAGTCCAGTCCAGCTGAACACGAAGTTCACGCTTACTCAGGAGGTGCCCTATCAGATAGATTTGATCAATACACCATTAGAGAATTTTTAGCACAAGCCACTAACTCTGAGAATGAAAAATCCCCAGGATATTTTTTAATAAAAAAGCTCCACTGCACAAGGATAGATCCTCTGCATCTGGACAAAGACCTTTTGGAACAATTTAGCCATAGATCTGGGCTAGCAAATGGCAGAGTGCTGGGTGGGGGGTCATGAAGGGAGGGTAAAAGGATCTCTGTCTTGCAGTCAGTGGGTTGAATACAGCCTGCGTTACCTGCAGCCAAAGCTGGTCATTACCACGTAGGCATTTATTGGACTGTGTGAGATAAGCAACAGCACACATTGCTGAGAACTCCAGAGTTTCACTTGGTGGTTTCTCAGAATGGTTCAAGGAGACCCACAACTTATCCTCAGGGACAGTGTGGCCCAGGATATCGTGCAGATCCAAGCACTAGCGCAGGATGGTGAAAGCAGACTGCTGGCAATGCTATCCTTGCTTTGCACAAAGACAGACAGGTTTATCCTGTATTTCTGGAACGTGGCATCTCCCCCCAGGACTGTATTTACTTTCTGAACAGGGGAAAAGGATTTGGATTCACCTCCCGAATGGCAGTTTATATTATAATGCAGGTGCCATTTGCACAGAGGCGCCCACCAATGCCGTGCTAGAGCTTTGCTCATCTGAGTTGAAAAGGCACAGAAACACCCAGGCCAGTATGACAGACACTCTGCACAGTAAAAGTGGAAAAGACACCAGCTCAAACAGAGGTGCTGTGAAATGCATCCACTCCTGCTTTTTTTATTTGCCCCACTGCTATCAGATGTGCAAGCAGGGTCAGCATTTAAGATGAGTTTTGAGGTCTCTTTCTCCAGTGCTGAATGTACTATGATCAGTACCTCAGAGAACAGAGTACCTCCTGCTGGGTCATTTAATGTGTGTATAGAGAAATTTATGTATTAATCTATATTTATGAAATTAAAATATCAGTATTACTGCCTCTTGGACTGCACTAAATATATAAAAAATATCAAAATACTTATATAGCTAATGAGCTGTTGTTTTATCCTTGGAGCTAGTCACCTTCATAAAGAGCTTTTCATAGAGAAGCAAAAAATAGGCACTGTGGAGGGCAGACAATATACCACAAGTATGGAGTGGAGTGGGGGAGCTGCAAATTAAAGGACAGCACAGGAAAGAGCTGCATTAAAGATTCCACATCTCTGCTGCAAACAGGGATGGCTGATCTCTTTTTTGCTATACTGTCATGCTCTATTTTCTTTCTCTTTATGGCGGATGGGAGGTGAGGTTTTAAAGCCTGCCAGGAATGCATCCAGCCCTGTTCCTCTGGGTGAACAGCGCCATAGAAGGAATGAGCTTTCTCCAAGCGTCCTCCCACCCCCAGATCCTCCCCTCCCCCTTGTAATCCAGGCTCGAGTACCATCATTTTCATATCAGTACTAATTACATTAATTATTCTCCTCAGTATAAAACTCATTAAGCTGGAATTTATGGTTCATTAACTCAGAGCCAGAGTTCTTCCTCGGTGCAGTGGTGTGGGGCCAGGATTCTTTCTGTCCTGGCTGGGGGCAGGCTCTAATCCATGTCCCTTGGCCACGCTCAGCATCGCCTATTGAAGTGTGAACAAAGTCGCATGTGCTTGTACAGGGGTATCACACCAGGCAGGGAAGATGTTTCTGAACCACAGAAGGACTGGAAAGGTCAACACCTCTGGGTGCAGGCCCAGTGTGAAATGTGTTTTGTTACAGTTCAGGGAAGATCAGGTGTGCCTAGCAGAGTGAGAGCAGCCAAGGGAATACTTGCAGGCAGGCTACATGCCAGGGTGGATCAAGACTGAAAAGAACATGTTTGGTGGTGTGGGGAAAGGTTTGTACCAGTGCTCGGGAGTTCTAGCTTCCAGTCTGGTACAGAGTTGCTGTGAGCCTGCGGAAGCCACTCATAGCACAGCCAGAGAGGATTTACACTGCCTGACCTAAGGCAACCTGGTTAGGTGGCTGCATGTAGTCAGGAGTGAGATGCTTCTCCACAGAGACATCACACCTACTTTGAGGGCAAGCTCTAATCACTCCCTTAACATGCCATGGACAGGAAAGGCCATCCTGGCTTATGTGTTTGGGGTGAGAGTAATGATATCCCAGTGGTCTCTCCTCCGTGTCACTTCTCCATATGCCTTTTCTCGGAGTGGAGGGCTAAGCCAGCTGTAGAGTCCCACCTAATCTCTGCGTGGACTCCCTGTGACTCAATGGTAAAGCTATGATGAGCACTTCCATGCAGGGTGATGGTAAGAGAGGAGCCCTCGCTGTCACCGTCTCTCCCAGGGACGGCTCTCTAACTAAAAAGCACTGTCCTTGTCTTCTTCTAAAGCGTAGCCAGGAGTGGTCTTTCACTGGGCCTGGTCTTGGAGGGTAGAAGCAGTCCTGGGAATGGGAGGGAAGATGAGAAGCTGCACATCCCTACCTAGAACCCAGGGTCCAGCCCAGCATGTTTCAGACAGGCCTCCCAAGCTCCCAGCCTTGAGCATAGGCTGCCACGGGAGATGGAAGTGACAGGCAGGCTGACCTCCTAATGGACCCGAGTGACAGAGAATTCATTTCCTGAGTGTAGTGCCTCCTTCACACTGCTCAGGTTTCTATCGCGCTCTCTAATTACTGTAATTAAACAGTCATGCTGAGTGATGTTAGACAGAGGGTTCACAGTCATTACCAGCCCCAGCTTCAGTGTCTGAGCTCTTCTTGGTGATGGTGATGACGAAGATTAGAGTAGGAGATAGACCTTTACGACATGAGGTCATGTCATTTGTCATGGCTCTTGGGTCTGCCCTTGTCAAATGTGGCCAGCACAGGAGGGGACACAGCACCAGTATCCTGTCCATTCCCAGGGACCTCTGCATCCCTCCGTCTCCAGAGATGGCTGACTGTCCTATACGGTAGTTTTGAAGCTCTGGAAAGGAAAGACCATTGTGACTGGCACAGAGATGATAGTGATGCTCAATGCCCATATATCTATTCTGCCATTTGTCAAGCACAAGAATAAATATGCAGTTGGATTTGTGCAACTGAAAAGTCCTGTGGAGCAGAGGGGAGTCCAGTTTCACACTATTCACTTGGTTGCCACCACTTTCTCTCTCTTCTGGTCCCCTTTAGCTAGGAGGTTAGTCTGTAACCATGTATGTCAACACCATGGTGATCACAGAGTTTAAATCTGTTTCCCTATGGTTTTATACAGCAGCCTGATCAGTTGAGAAATGGCCTTCCCTAAGGCGCTTACTGACAATAGCAGAGGACTAGACTGCGGGCAACCTTTTTAATCCCACAGCTGCACTCCCTCCCTCCTCAACCGCTTTTTTCCCTTCAGGGCACCCAGTATTTTGCAGACCTACTTCCATTCACACAGGTAGTGAGACACACTGTGTACAAGGGACAATGGCTCAGTTCATATACAATTGGCGTCTAATTCATTTCTTTGTGAATGTGAAAATCAATACTGTTTATAGAATCCACAAAGGCTCTTCAATCGGTCAGTGTCCTTGTTAAGTTTATTTCTGGCTGCCAAAAGCTCCTTTGAGGAGGTGATTTTATGAGCTGAAGAAGGAAAATAATGATCCCCGTTCCTCTAATGAACCCTGAGAAGTCTGTAGGCTTCTCCCCCTGCCCCCAGTAGATGGAAATTGTTTCTTGGTAATCAACTTTATGGGATAGACTGGCTTTTCTTGGAATTTTGCCTGGCTAGTCAAATTCTGGTGCTTGGTTTTGCTCCAGTTAAGGTCAAAGTGTCTTCTTACACATGCAAGAACATGTATGTCTTCAGCAGATGTTAAATGATTTCAGCTCTACTTGTGCTTGCAAATTTTGTGGGTATAACAATAAATGCCACGTTTGGTCTGTCCCAGAGCATCAGAGCTCCACAATTTTTTGCAGTTTCCTATGCCTCTAATTTTATCTCTAGCAAGTATCTTCAAAACAGTGTTTGATTTCTGCGTCCTGCTCATTCTGCCTGTGCTAGAACAATTCCAGCCCTGTGGTCAGCTGGTCCAGTGATAGCTTCTTTCCATCTGGGGATGTTCCAGGGTCTTGTACAGCTGTTGACTACTCTCCCATTTCCACCTGTTTCTCTACTCAATGAGTCGTCAGTTCAGTCCGCAATTTCCAGTATGGCTCTCGTGATGTAGTTACATGGCAACACCACCTGGAGCTGTTAAACAAGTGACTTGGCAGACCAGGAAATCCAGGCTGAGGTCTCCAATTTGCAACTGCTCTTTTTTCAGTGTTCACCTTCTAAAACCTACAAAATTGTTACTAATATTCTATCCCTGCTTATTGATGATAAACCAGCTGGAGTGCGATTGCTTGTTACATCTCAGGGTCTACTGATAAATGTCGCTGTTAAGCTGGCTGTTTTCCAGTTGCCAGGGCCTCAGTACCAGAAAGCCTTTATTTTCCTTTTCCTTAAAAAAGAAAAAAAAGGAGAAGAAGACTTTAAAATTAAGATTAGTTTTACCTTTTCCTCTCTTTCCTCTACAGTCTAAATAGATGGGTGTTGGCTAGGGCAAACACAAGCCATACTTTTTACAACTGTTTCTGTTGTTCTGTTTGTTTTCTGCCCCATGGCTTAAACTCATGTATAGTGCATTCCTCTGGATTTACACCCATTCCAAATTGGGGAATTATGTTCTGGGAGGACATTCAGTTACACAAAAAGAGCTCAACAGCACCTTTTTTGTGTTTCAGGGCTTTTCTGAATACTTTCAGCTCTTCCATAGCTGTATGGAATAGAAATGCTTCCTGGGTGGGAAGTCACTCCATCCCTCCCCCGGAGGGTAACAGCTCCCCCCCCCCCCCCCCCCCCCCCCCCCCCCCCCCCCCCCCCCCCCCCCCCCCNCGAGGAGCCCAGGCCCCGCTTCACATTCCCTTCTCAGGAGCAGTAGGTGAAAAGAGGCAGGTGATCCTCCTGTGCTAGTTTGAAAGACCTGTCTTGTCTTTTCATCACCAGCAATGACAGAGCCCCAGGACCACTCACTTTTCACCTGCTGATCCCCAGGGAAAAGCAGGGCAGTCAGCATAAGCTGTAAGCGTTGCTCCGAGTGGAGCCCAAGGGTAGGACAAACAAAAAGGAACAGGACTCTCTCTGTGGCATTCGCATTTGAGTATCTCATGGGGAGGAATTTATTTCTCTGCAGGGCACAAAAGAGTCCAAATTAATTCTTCTTCTGTTTGGGTTTTTTTTTCTCCCTTTTTGGAGAGCAGTTTTCTTTTTTTTACAAAATGCTACATATACTGTGACAGAACTCCACAGAATTTTTAGATATTTTTTGAGCGCTGGATTCCTCTGTTCCTATTTGCACTGCTAATTACCCTTTTAGCTTGCTTTTGCTCTATTTTCACAGATCTCTTGGTTTATTTATATCTACCTATCTATAATGATTTCAGAACCATTACTCACAGCAGCACCAGGAAACATTACATTTCCCAATTTACAATTGCAATTATGATATCCGTCAGAAACAAATGCAGCTGCCTTTAATTTTAAGCAATATTTTGATCATCATAATTAAAAAAAGAACTTATGGCATTGCACACATTAGAGAAATTAATATAATTTCCTGGCTGCCTTAAAAGGCATGCAAAGTAGTGGTCGCTGGATAAGAGATTTAGGGGGAGAATTAACCCTTTTGGTTGCTGTTACCACTCTTCAGGGCACATTGAAAGCCTTAATGATATTGTTTAAGAGTTAACTTCACTGTAGAATTTAATATGTGAGTTCTTTGTCCTTCAAGGTTTTTTTCTCCTACTCTTCTCTTTCTGAAATTGCTAGCTATTAAAGTATTTGTGTGCAAACAAGAATATTCTCCTATCACTGTTCATTTCAGCTTGTATGTCTGAATGTGCGGGGACAGATGAAATCCAGTTGGTGATATTATAATCATTCCCACAATTGCATATTACAAACTCAATAACAAACTGTGGCAGATCTTGGGGCTTGTGTGTCTCATTGTGCTTTATGAGAAAGAGTATATGCAGCGCAAGTTTGGATTGATGACACAAAAGCATCTTTCAGGGAAGCAAGGATTCAGATGAACAGCCATAGAACATCCACTTCATGAAAGTTGGGGCTCATTCAATTAATTTTACTATGCTGCCTTAATCATGAAAGGTGAAAGTTTGACTTCTTCTTGTCTTATTGGCAGGGGATGCATCTATGCATGACTTTTCTTGCTATATTATTTGCTTCCTACTTCGAACTCCCCATTCAGGACTCATCTTGGGTACATGACATAGATTCCTGAACCTTTGCACAATCCTGGTGAACTTGATTTCTTCCCTTGGAGAAGACTGGCAGATTCAGGCAGCTTGTCTCCTTCCACAGCCCACAGCTCAGCCTGTGCTACTGCTCACAGCCACCTTCCTCTCTGCCAGGCGGTAAAGCTGCACAGTTTGACCTCACCAGTACACAGGCTGAGATGCTGCAGAAGTACCGAACTGGAGCACACAGACAAGCTGCAGCCCAGCACTCCATCTCAAAGCTGTTGGCACTGAATGCGCTAGGTCTAGTTCTCTGTTTGCTCTTGCTCATTGGCTTCTAGGGAATGACTCTAGATTTACATTTACACTGAAGGAAGATGCAGTCAGGCTTAGCTTTCTCCACAAGATGCAGGGTGACGCACGTGACATATCACATAATGTGCAAACTTCTAGACAAGGATGAAATCTGAGATTCCCTCTTCACTGGCTACCCCTGCTCTGGAGACCTCCTGGTACTTGTAATGTGCTCGTGTCTCATTCTGCCGAGCTGTGCCCCCACAGTGCTCCTTTAACCACTGGATGCCTTTCTCAGCTGGGAGCTTGTTCTCCAGTAGTGAAATGTTAATAACAGGAACACAGAAATTGCCAAATTTTATCAAGTCTGGGATTCATCCAACTTACGATGCTTTCTGAGACTATGCCTACGTCATGCCAAAAAAAATAAAATAGTTGGCTTTAAGGTACAAAGTTGCAGTGAAAGCCTCATATTAACTGCAAATCTAGTCTGACACTGAATAGATTGACCCATTGCATTGGGCTCAAGGGGCAGAGGAAAGGAGGAGAGGTGTGCCCACAGCTCTCTTGTTAGTGGACAGGATTAAGTTGTCATGTTTGACTGTTGCTTGTACTGTGACAGTCTCTGCAGGTCCTGTCCAGCTGGGTGCTGTACCAGGTAGGATGTGTCCCTGTTCTGAAACTCATATGGCCTAACTAGACAAAATGTTGGGGAAGGGAAGAGTTTTGAGCCTGGCCAAATGGGCTGATTGATGATCCCATGTCATCACATCGTAGTGGCATGGAACAGGACCTGCCTTTGCATCTCCCCTGTTCCAGCCTAAACTTCCAGTGCCAGAGCATTTGATCATGGTGTCTTTTGTGAGTCTGAAAAGCGTGAATGTGTTCATAAGCATCAGCAGTACAGTCAGAGCAAAACAAAGCAAAGTGCACGAAGTGGTACCCAGGGAAATGGAGCTAACGACCAGAGGGGTGTAACAGAGCAGATGGCACTGAGCAGATGTCCATTGGTGTCTGCTGAGGTTTATATCCTCTCCGAAGGACCTATGAGGCTGAGCAAGACTGGGCAGAAGGACGAGCACTCCTTACACGTTCCTGGCCAGTGGACATAGCGCTAACAGGCCTTGTGCCTTGCCTGCAAATGCATCCCCTGGCATGCCCCTCTGCTCCCAAATCACTCATAGCAGCCTGCCTTTTGTTCTGTGTGAATAACTCTTCTCCTGCATTGGCAAAACAAGCACACAGAAACTGCGACTGCATGGGAGATGACGGGTGCTCAAGTATCGCATCAGATTAGGTTGGGGAGAGCAGACTGATACTAAACTAAATGATCTCATCATAATTCCGTCCACTCTGCTTCCTATTTCTGCCAGGGTCTCAAATCTGATAACTCATCTGACCATAGATTTCCATCAGGTGCAAGATGATTTTGAAATAATTTGATACCTGTCAGTAACAGGTCAGGAAGACAAGAGCCTTTTTTTTTTTCTTTAAGCAGAAGAATGTATGGCTACAATGTGTAAAGAGAGAATACTATTTCAAACAGAAAATGTAAGCGTGAGAGAGGAAGGACTGACTTATTTTATGAATTTTCCTTCAGGTTGGCACCTCATCTTACCGGCCAGTGTGATCACATTCTTAATTTCAACCTCAAAAGGTCAGTTCAGTTAAAGAAAATCCAGCTGAAGTCAGTTCTCTGCACATCAGTGCTTGGAGCACGGAGCAATAATCACTCCCTGATCAGAACTTGTTTGCCATTATCTGCCTGGTGTTGGTCTATGATATATGAAGCAATTTTGGCTGCGACAGTTCTGTTCTGTGTGCACGCAGCTCTTTCCTGGTAAAAACTATACAGGATTGGGGGTTTTTTTCTCTGTGCTTTCTTTTTTCCTTACCAAGGAGCAATATTTTAAACTAAAAGGAGTTTTCAAACTGTAGTCACCATCATTCATCTTTACAGTCTCAGGGTACGAACAATCTCTTCATTAGACACTGAATTTTTCTCCATTACAGCACTATCTGAATGCATTTATTCGGTCATTTATTAGAAGTCACTTGATGGGGTGCAGGGAAGGAGAGAACTAAATTAAAGCAAAAGGGTTGTGTGTGTATGCACACTTGTATATTGTAAGTGGAGAAGTCTATAAAAATATCCAAACTTAATAACAACCATAACTCTGTAACTCAGACAAATACGCAGTGGAAACGTTCCACTTGCTGCAATGATTGGGAGGGAGGTAAAGGGAAAACAGGGCACTGTCATCAAACCTCCTCTGCCAGTGGTGAGAGCCCATGGACTGGAGCTAGGGCTGGGGAGGAGTGATTTCTTTTTAAATGTTGCAATCAGCATCAAATGCTTTGTTCGCAGATAGCACCGGCAGCTGCTTTGTCTGTCTAAGGACATGATTGTCTTGTTGGCTGTACTTTGTTTTGAAAGATCTGCAGGAAGACAGGATTGAAGCGTAACAGGGACAGAAGGGTTTGATCACGCCAAGCCTGTGCTTTTAGGACTCCCTAGGCCTGTCCTGTGCTTTATGTTTTAGTAATGCCTCAGGGCCATCTGATCAGAGGCTGGCTGTATAAATTCAGCACCCATTCACGGCACACACCAAGATCATATGCATATGTAATGGGCAGACTAGACACCTCAGCTGGCCTTTCCCCACGTAATCATGCATGTGCAGCTTAAATCCCCTCCTGAATCTAAGGGAGCAGAAGTGGCTCACTCGTGTAAGAAAATAAAACACAGGAGATCCTGCATGGAAATGTGAGGCACTATCAAGTTAATGTTGGGAATTTCAGACTGGTCCTTTATGGACAGGTCTTGTTTTTTTCATTTTTTCAGAAGCCAGCAGTAGAGTAATCTTCTGGGCAGGGTGAGCTCGCTTCAAAATCAGACTGTGGTAAAGATGGAAAACAAGATCTTGTTCTCTCAGGCACGCACAATATGCCAAATATGCATTTTCCCTTCTGCACTGTATTCATAGAATCATAGAACCATTCAGGTTGGCAAAGACCCTTAAGATCATTGAGTCCAGCCATTAACCTAAAACTACCAAGTCCACCACCACCCCCCATCTCCTCCCAGCCCAGTTTTCACCCACACTTCCTTCCCAGCCCTTTTGTTCCTTGTATTTCTTCTCTCAGATATAGCCTCACACCAGTGATGCCCATTTCCCCCCATTGCATGAATTCAGCACTTGAGCACTGTGTTGATAGAGCTGTACTTTAAAAAAGGGATCACACCAGGGGTTGTGTTTGACTAGAGTAAGACCACCAACTTTCTACCCAGCATTGTCCTTGCTAGGATGCCTGTGACACTGCTGATTTCAGGGATATAGCTGTTTCTGTGTTTATTGTTTCCCCTTCTCACTTTTATTAAAAAAGAAAAGTCTTTCCTGCATATTCCAGAAGGCTGCTGTGGTTCCTCAGAGGAGATTTGTAAAATCTACACCAAAAAAGGGACTATTTCCATCCAAATACTCTTAAAAATTTAACAAAACAACACAACAGCTCATAGCTCAACAGGAGCATTTAGTCTTTTGTGCTTAACTTCCACTGTGAATCTTTCCCTCAGAAGTGTGCTCATGTAGCAATTGCACGGTGAAAATGCCAGACTGAAAAACAAATGCATGCAGGCATTTGGCCTATCCAAAAGGTACCAGGACATAAAGCAGGATTATGATCCCAGAATGCAATAAAAAGAGATAAAAAATTCAGAAGAGATCAAAGTAATTTCAGAAGCAAATGAAACATTTACATGGGAATCATGCCTTATAAACGGAAACACAGCAAATGGTATTAGCCTGTATTATTGACAAGTGGTCTCAGGCCAGATACGTCTCTGAAACTTATTTAGGTGTTAGGTGCATCCTGAGAGCTAAAGCAGGGCCAGGTAGAATAGGAAAACTGAGCTGTGTAGGTCACCTCACGTCCCCACTGAATTGTGAATGGGCTGTGGGTAAGTTACTGAATAGCTGGGAAGTGGCAGGTTGCAACCGAATCAGTATTTGTAGTTATTTGTTTAGTTGGTCTTTTGGTAAATAGTCATGAGAAGGCCCTTCGTGGCCTAGAACTTGACAGATGCTGGGTCAGGGAGATTTTTAGCTTTTCCTGGCTTGAAATCCTTTGTGTGATAACCACCCCAAATGGGGAACTGCCTAAGAGCTAAAGCAACACTTCTCTGCTATGGCTCACAGGTGCCACACTGGAGAGGGGGAGCCACAGCCTGGACTAGGAGAAAACAACATGATTTCATGGTGTAAATTAAGGAAACAGCTGTTCAAATTACATGGGTGAACAAAACATAAGTAGTTGGAGATGAAAATATTAACATAGCCATCTTTCAGCCCTTTCTTCAGGACCTCCAAGCAAATGGAAGGGCAGGCACTCTCCATTTTAGAGGTGACAAACTAATGCACAAAGGGAAAGAAATAGCTTGACCCTGAATCAATAGCCACGGTAAAAGAGGAATCTGGAGTCTTGCCTCTGTGCGGAAAGAGGAAAGGAAAGTAAAATGAACACAGAGGAAAGAAATCAGACCACCCAAGTTAGAAGAAATAAAAGTCCTTGGAGGAACTTTACCACGAGCGGCTCTGTGCTGAGGTCGTTGCTAGTCTACTGAGAGCAGAAGGGCTGAGGGCCAGTTGCCGGGGGTTTAAGAGGTCCTCAGCACATTGCTCACTTTGGGCTGCAGGATCTATGCATAGAAAGGGCCTGCTTAAAATTGATGGATGGAGGGTCTGTTGGCAGTCGGAGCGGAGCCTCTGAAACAAAGCCCTGTGACAAAGTCTTTAATTAGATTCAGGGCCTTGTCACCAGCATGGGCTCTCGAGATATTTCCCCACCTGAGTTAGAATCAGCCCCAAATGAGAGACAAAGGGAAAAAAAATCTCAACCCCAAACCAAGCTGCGATCAATTCTAATTTGCCTGGGACACGATACATATTTTGTCTCACCTGACACAGGCTCAGAGAAGCAATTTTTTAATGTCACAGCTCATGACCTCCACCTCTCCTGTCTGCTTTCAGAATTCTTCCCTGCCCAGGCCAGGAAATGAGGCAGTCGATGAAGAAGGTGTAGCAGCCCTTGGGAGACGGTTTCAGTTTAATGCCCAGCATGTTCAGCTTTGGATATTCTATTGAAATAGAGGGAATTTGTTAAGCTGATGAGGGAAGGCTGCAGTAGAGAAACACAATAGCGGAGTGGGATTAGGCCTGGAGTAAGTGTCTGTACTTTGGAGGATTAATGAGAAAACTGCAATGGATTTTACATGGTGAAAAGGATTCACTGAATGCTTTAGGTGAAATGAAATTAGTCCCACTCACGCTCTCTGAGCCCTCAAGCAAGAGAAGAGACTGGAACCTGCCCATCACATGTAATAACCAGATCCCCTCCAGCTGCTTTCCTTTATGGAAAATTCCAGTGCAACTCTGCTGGCCATTTATTTCCATTTACTATGGCAACCCATACTCCCTCTCTGGGCAGCATCTCTCCTGATGGGCCATGGGACACCGCCAGGACGTATCTCTGGTCCAGCCAGTTACTGATATCTCTCCTGTGTCAGCTGGACTCCTCTTTTTTGCTCAGGCCAGCAGGACCAGGATAGGTAGGGCCCTGGTGCCAGCAAGACAACAAGTGCCTTCAGCAGCACTGGCCTGACCTACACTAGGAGAATAATCCCAGGGGTGAAAGGCTCTTTTCCCCATCTCTATTGCCTGCTCGTGTACTATGCGTTCCCTTGAGTGGCTTGGCTTTCCTACAGGCATGGGGCAAACCTAATAAAGCCAACTCTGTGTCCTCATAGGAGGCTAGGGACTCAGGTGCCCCCTGAGGTGGAGACTGAGGAGAAATATTGGCCTCAGCAATTCCAGATGCTCAAAATATTTGCAGGAGAAAAGACTAGGAAGGACAGACACTGAAATGAAGAGGGAAAGGAAAGAAGGAACAAGAGTTCTTTAACCCATCAATTTGTCAAGGGAAAGGTAGATGGACTAAATAACCATGTGGACAGAAGAAATCTTCCCAGGGTCACATTGACATATGAAAGTTACTAGAGAAGGGCTTCTCAGCTCCCTGAGTGAAGGGACAGACCAGAAAAAAGGGGGCTCGTTGACACTGGAGCATTTATGTTGTGTATAGCTGATACTCCTGGATACAGAGAAGGGGCCGTTAAGAGCAGCTTGGGCTGGCTCGTGCCTCCAGTGTGTTGCCTTCCAGTCCATCATTCTTTCTAATTAGGCACCTCTGACACACAATTAATCCTATTTGCCTTCAGGCTTTTTTATCTTTCCTTCTGCTTTTATCAGACAGGGAATTAGACTCTGTTAGTATGTAAAGTGCATTGCATGGACCTGGATTTTCATGGGGATTTGGAGACTTTTAAGAAGGCAGTGTCTAACCCATGATCTTAAAAGTTTCTTATGAGTAATTAATTTCTTTCTCTTCTCTTCTTTTTCTAATCACAGTGCTTATTTCATCTATGCTCATACAAGCAAAAACGCAAAGATGTGAGAGTGGGACAGAACTCAATTCAATGCTGCAATGTCCAGTTAATTCCAGCTTTCAGTCTGCTCTCCTCAGCTCTCATCAGCTGCTATCAGCAGCTGTCTCAGTCCCACTGTCCCCATCTTGAATCTGCCCCCCATCCCAGGCTTTACTTGCAAAGTCCACAGACCTGCTAGTGCAGCCCCAGCCCCTGGGACAATCCCACAGCAGGTCCGGTTTCTCCTCCGAATAAATAGCCTCTTGCTTTAATCTTCCCCACTCACTCCCCCAGCACTGACGTCCCCTCCAGACAGCCTCTCCTGAGTCCCACTCTTCCTGTCCTGGGTGTGTGCCAGTGAAGGCAGCCCAGAGGAGCCACCTTGCGAACCTTCAGCTGTGTCTCTGGCTTGTCTTGTGCTCTCTCTAGTCAAAATGCAACATGATGGCTGATGCCTCTGTCACTGGGAAGTTAATAAAATAATGTTAATGAAATACCCACTCCACTCAATGAGTTGCGAGTGCAGGCAGCAGTGGCCGCCACACTAACTATTTGTCACTGTCAAGGTCCCCTGCAGCCTAAAACCAATTCCAGACCCAAATGAAGAAGGTTTGGCTCTACCCAGAGTGTAATCTGCCTGTCATTTCTAATACATATTCTTTTGCGTTAAGTGATGAATTGCAGGGGCTGCCAAGGCTGAAGGGTTATGAACCACTGAGAAATGAAGTGCTCCATATCCTACACAGTTCACTTCAGTCAGTGATGGTCCACATAACATACTACTCCTCTTTTGACTTGACTCTTGCTCTCCTTAGAGACCACAGAGCTGCACTTTCAGGACAAAACTTCTCTGCTGGGAAAGGAGGTGGGGACTGAGACTTCCGGTTGTCTCAGGCTTTTCTGCCCTTTTTCATGCCCTGAAAGGATTAGTCTTGCCAACCTCCAATCAAGAGAAGGAAAAAAGGAAAAAACAGGGCTGGTATTGAACCCATGGCATGAGCTATTTGGCAATAAGACAGGGTTAAATCTCACTCCTACCTGGGATTTCTGCATGAGGTGCCTTCCTTATAACTAAGAAAGACGGAAAGCCCTTCCATGCTAAGGCAAGGTAAAGATGAACTACAGGTAAGGTCTAGTGTCCACTGAACTCAATACTTCTTCCCATGGGCTGGGTCAGAGCAGAACAAAGCCTCAACACAGCCCAATGCCCTTATTTTTGGAAGAGGGAATAGGGATACTTTCCGTTCTCTTAGATAGCAAGTTCCCTCCCAAGCAAATGCATCCTTCCTGGCCCTTCTCTCCAGCAGCCTAACACATCTGCAAATACATTTGCAGCCACACCTTCAGCCATGGTTTTTGTTGTTGTTGGGAATGGGGATGAGATATTGCACAGGGGTCTGCTGAGTGTTATCCGAGCAGGAAAACGTGACACTGCTCACCCTCCCTGTTACCCCTTCAGCAAGAGTGGTCTTCCCCAGTCAGCCTTGTTCCCAGCCCTCCTCACAGCCACCCTGGAGATCAGGCCTGTTAGTCCCTCTTTGTACTAACGTTTGTTTGATTCCTGTAAAACAATGATTAACAAGACACTTCTGACTTAGAGGGTACTGCAGAAAGCTGCACCTTCTTCATGAGCTTCCTGTGCTGCCTTTTATATATCAAACTGAAATGTAATTATCTTCATGGTACAGGGTGTAAATCAGGGTGTGTGTCAAGACAATTTCCTTCAGGGTTTTATTTTATTGTGTAATAATATTTGACACAGGGCTTCAAGGTGCTGTTACCTGCCTAATCGCGTGAAACAATTTCATGTGCAAACAGCTGGTAAGTGTGAAAACTACCATAAACCAGCTCCAGGGAACGCTCTGCTTCCCTTCGCTAGATATCCTTCCTGGAAAATACCCCCTGGCTCTGCAGTTTCCCCATCAGAGAAACTAGGCTGGGAGAAATTGGTTTGTCCTGCCGGTGCCATCCTCACACACAGAGACCAGCCAGTTTTCACACAGTGGGTGTCTGTGTGCTCCACGCCTCCCCCCCTTCTCCCCTGAAGTGCAGGGCGAAGCGGGAAATCGGGGTCTCCATCTGTGTTAAGCCCTTCAGGCTGGAAGGGATGAAGTTAATTTGGAAGGGGGGCTGACTGGGTGTATTATCTAAGAGAGGGAACCATCTGTAATCGGGGATGTTACTTCAGCCTAATCTCTCACAGTCAAATAATCTTGGGGGGAGCGTTGAGAGTGAATACACCAAATTGTCCCTCTGAGCTGGCTCTCAAGTCAGCTGTCTTCAAAGCATGCCACGAACCAGGGTCTGCCCTTAGAGAAGGCAGCAAGCTCCTCCGAGCAGGAGTCTGCAGCCTGCCCATCGCTGGCTCCCTGGAGTCACACCCACTGCCCGCCAGCAGCCTGAGCGGGACTGACGGCAGCAAGGGTTTCAGGGCATGCTTTGGATGGCGTTACATCAATACCTAGCACTTTTGGCTGTCACCCTGCTCAGGTACAGATTTTTGCATTCAGGCTCTCTCAATATTCAGCTTCTGGATTTGGTGTTTCGAGTCCTTGCACTACACACACACACACACACACAGATGTACTCTTTGTCCTGCAAAGGCACTGCACAGCCTAGTAAGGGGATGCAAAGCTCCTGGGGGCCGCGGGGGCACATGCAGGCAGTCCATGGGGGCCCACACAAAACCTCTGGGTGCTGGGAGTCCAGTTGGGCTGAGCTTTTCCAGCCGCATCCAAAGTCCTGCAGAGCTGAGGCTCTCAGCCCTTATTTACAAACCCTGCTTGGGCACATGCTTCCCTGAATGGTAAAATACTTCTCCACTCAGGGATGTTCAGGAACACGGAGATGAATCAAATCCAGATGTGAAACCAGTACACATAAATCAGAGCAGGTAGCTGCTCTTATGCAGAGGCGAAGCGGGCGAAGATACGCAAAGCTGAGCTCCCCCTTGCCTTTTGCACAAGGTGCACTTTGGAAGCAGGGGGAACACAGCTTTGTGTCTCTGCTGCAGCAGAGCCACGTGTACCGGGAGAAAAGCAAATGGAGTGCAGAGCAGAAAGGGAAGATTTGAGCAGCCCTCCTCTGCTTCTCCTTAGCAAAAATGGAGGCCTCAAAATCTGCCTTAGGGAGAGGGTGAAGGAGCGATAGGCAGAGATGGCAATCTTGGAACAATAGTGGTTATTTATAAGGCTTTTTTTGTGCATTGCAGATCATAGCCAAGAGGCATCTGCCTGAGGTCTGAATTAGTCAGAATGGGGTTGGGAGGGGAGGTGGGCAGCTGCTTGAAATCACCAGTCTCCAAGTCACTATTTTTTTCTCCTCGGGGTAGCTGGCATTGTCAATGATGGTTTAACCTACTTACGATAATAATCCCTGTAATAAAGGCATTTTTTTAAAATCTCATAGCCCGAGTGGCTGTGTGGAGGGGTATGGGAGCTGCTGTGCAGGAAGGCTCTGTGTGGCTTGCCAGTGAAGAGCGGCGAGCCAGCTATATGCTGTAATTTCTTTAACACGCTCCCAGACCACTACCCCCCACAAGGCAAATGAATTCCTTTCCAGGAAGGGAGCTGGCAGGGACTGTCCCTTCCCCCAGAAAAGATCTCCTCCCTGTGGATTAAGGCATTTCACATCTGGAGCGATATTAGATCATCTAGGTTTCTGATGCATTCTGAAAAATCAAATGCCTCTAATCCTGCCCACCATCTGGCCCAAACCCCTCGCCAGCTGGTAGGTTCCCTTTTGCACACCCAGCAATCTCTGGGCCAAGACGCATGCCCCGGTGTCGCAGGGACTGTAGCTGTGCAGAACAATGTGTCTGAGGCAGGAGCTGTTGCTTCAGGTGCCAAGGCAGGCAGACGTGGTGGCAAAGGTGTTGCCCTGGAGCCAGCTGCTCTGCAGGTTCACCAGCCTGGCTCCGAGGCAAGTCCCTGAGGTGGGCAGAGATTCCTGAGCAAGCAGAAACCATTCTGACACCGGGACCAGAAGCAGTAAGGTTGCATCAACACAGCAGCAGTACTAAGTCCTCTGGGACAGCTACACTGCTGTGGGACCGAGCTGTACAAACACAAAGCCTGACGACCTTGAGCAGGTTTGTGCCGGTGCCATCCTGAGTAGAAAGAGCACAGCCTGCAAGTCTCCCAGCTGTCTGAATTGCACAGAGATCCTTTAGAGGCCATGGATAGAGCTGGCCTTGCCATTTATCTGTGGTTTGTTTCTGCTTCTCAATAGAAAGCCCTTCTCTTCCCCCCTCCCACTGCTTTCAAGATTTTCAAGACTTTTCCTTCCGCAGAACATGAATGTCCAGCAGCCTGTAGCTCACCGTCACACTTCCTAACTCCACTTAATGAGGTGCAGACTTTGCTGTTTCTCTGACTCCGGCTTTGATAGGGTCTTGGCTAAATCCTTCCCTGCTCACCCACTTGAGAATATGTGGTTGCTGAACTCAGCTCGGTGTGGTGGCTGGCACGTTGGCTGGCCAGGCGAGGAGGCATCGGAACAAGTGGGCTGGAACCTGCTCTACCCAGGCTTTTCCCCAGGCTCTGGGTAACATGGGGAGACAAGAGCTTTTTGTGTATTTACCAGATATCTGCTTACTGAGTCACTGAGAACAGCATGACACGAGTTGTACTGGATGAGCACTGAACAGCGGGATAGAAAGACAGGGCTGGCGGTGGATGGCAATGAAAGATAGCAAGATTGTACATGGCTGTAGGTAGGTAGTCAGGGGAAGGACTGTGGTCTGTATTATTTCCTCCATCTGCATGCTTCCATGATCTCCCTGTGCCTCAGCACGCCATTAATAGGGGTGTTGACAGTGCTTCCTGGGTCTAACATATAGACTTCTCCCCACGGCTGCCTCAGTTGGCAAGGAGACCCTAAAGCACTAAGGTGGAGTTGCCATTTCCTATAAGTGATATTGTTGCTGGATAGATTTACCCCTTATGTCTGGGTACACAGTGCTGGGGACTTTGCACACAGTGAGCTGGGAAGGACAGGGCTTGCACAGAAGCCAGGAGGCTGTGGGGAAAATCTCCTTCATCCCTGTGAAACTTTTACCTACAAAACCATCGTGAGGGTGACAGGCTTTAGTCTGGGACACCAGACGGATGAGGTCCCCTCAGCCAAGAGACAACAATGGCAGCCCAGGGGCTCTCCCTGGTCTCCTCCTCAGACAGATCATTTCCATACTGAGTAGTGTTATTCATGAGGGTGCCTGAGGGCCCCAGTGGTGCTTAGGGACTTTTATAGAGCTGGAAATCGCAGCTGCTCCAACCAGGGAATAAACAGCTGTGAGCAAGAGAGATTTACCAGTGCTGGGGTTGTGGAGAAGCAGTTTGCAGAGCTTCCCTGGCATCAGTGGAGAGGAAGGTGACCGCACCTTCACGGATGAGTCCTGGGAGGGAATGAGAGCCTGCCTTTAACATCCTGTGGCTTGTCGTGATTATTTGTTCTTCCACCATGGAGAGAGGCAGGAAGGAGGGCTGAGGTGCAGGTTGGAAAACACTCAGAGGTCTAAGCAATGATTTAGAGCTCACGCCCTCCTCTGGAAGTACGTTACCTGGAAGCCTGCTTGGTCACAGAGCTGAGCTGGATTTAGCCAACTGCTGTCTTCTCGCAGGCTTCCAGAGGAATGACTGGACACTTGTCACAGACACTACCCTGGCTGTGGAGAAGGACAGCCTGGCAGGTAGCACAGGACCTGGAAGACAGGGACTTGCTGTGTGGTACCCATGTGGGATGGAGGATGACCTGCTGGTGCGGACAGGAGAGGAGGACCCTTCATCTCCATCACTGGTGAGGGATGCTGAAGTACAAAGGAATTGTTTTCTTACTCTGGAGGGCCAGTTTGGAAGAGGTTTGTTTGCAGGCTATGTGGGTGGGAAACAGTAGCTCTGGACCAGTCCAGCTAATGGTGTCAGTCCTATAAGCAGGGAAGGGAAGAGAGGGCAGAGTGCACTATGTGTGCGTGCTAAGCAGTCACTTTGTGAACACTATGGAGCCTGCTCAGGCTAATGCAGGGGTTTTTATTCTAAACCGTCTATGAAACATAGCTTGAAAATTGCACTTGCTATTGCTACCTCAGCCACCACAATCAAAGCTGAAGAAATATGCAGCTCAGAGAGCTGTGAGAAGCAGCTAAAAATAAGGTAGGTCAAAAGGGAAAATGAAGGAGAGCAGAGTTGAGCAGCACAGCAACTGCTTCAGCAACAGAGCAGGGCAGCATGCCCGTGCTGCCAGGGAGGGGACTAGGAGGTGTAAAGCGTCTCCCCAGGTCTGGGGAGCTGGAGAGGGCTAATCCCCTCCCCCTGCTCCATCGCCTCAGCATCAACATGAAGGAGAGGTATAATCAGGTCCAAAATAAGAGGCAAAAGCAAATATGCCTTTACTTGCATGGTGAGAGAACAATTTTGGGGATCCTGGTAATCCTGTGTAGATCATATTAACACCAATAAAATACTTAGAGAGTTCTCTCTGTAAAAATGTCAACATTTATTAAGTGCTGTAGTACAAGCAGCTGGATGTCATCATTGTCTTGTTGTCTGGGATTTTGGAGGGCAGAGGACCGGTGTTTGCTTTTAACATTATTTCACAGAGACATGATTGTGTCAAAAAAGGGTGAGATATGGTGACCCTAGAAATGTCTACACCAGTGAGGGGATCTTTCACATGCTGTTGTCACCTGAATTTCTTGCATCCAGGAGGTTTTATATCCAGACTGCGCTCTCGGCTTTGCTATGTGTCTCTCCTCACTCCCTTTCTTTTCTTCCCACTCAGTATAGCTGCTGTGTGCACTGCTGAGCTACCGTGAGCTGCAGCTGCCCTCCATGGAGCCAGTGCACAGGGTCTGCCTCCTCTCTTGGTCGGTCTAGGGACTAAGGAGTTCATAGCTTTGCCTCCTGAATGCACCGTGTCAAATCCAGTGTCTGTGGAAAGGGCCAAGGAAAATGAACTGTCTTGGAGACAAACTCCGGCCCTGCATCTGCAGGGAGAGTTGTCAGGTTCAGATCTGAAGCCAGCTGCTGTAAGACTGGTTGCAGGATGAATGACTCCCAGATCTGCCCTCAGTCTGGAGAGAGAGATAACAGACTGGGTTTATGTCACAGACTGCATGGCCTGCCTTTCCATCTTTTGCATCCCTAGATTCCTTCTATTTATACAACCTCATTGGTTGCCGGGCAGATCTGAGGTATTAAAAAGAGAGTACCCTGAAGAAATCCAGCAAGTCTCCGCTATCTTAGACTCACAGCAGAACAAGATAAGAAGCTGAAGGAGCATCTATCACCGCACACAGGACCCAAAGCATCCCCCCAAAGAGCAGTGTGCTGCTGAGCATCTGACAAGCAGCAGCCATGGTCATAGCCACCCTCTACTGAGACTTATCTAAGGTGAAGTAAAACATCTGTGGCAAAGCAAGAATGTGTCTTTCACTCACTTTCCACATGCTGGGCTACAGCTTCCTCTTCATAGGATGGCCCAACTAATAGCATACAGCTTTGAGGACTTCTGAAAAATACAGCTGAAGTAGATGTGGTGGTCATATACCCCAGCACCTGTGGGGTACAGGCATGTTGTTGATCTTCCTGCGCAACACTGAATTGCCTTTTTAGATGGGAGTTATCAATTTTGCTGCCATAGCAACCCCAAAAGTCAGCTGGAGGATAACCTGTCTGGGAGAGCAGAGATGCTTAGGGGGAGTCAGGGTTTCTGGGACTCTGGGCCCAGGCTGGTGGGTGTGAGAACCCAGGGACCAGAGCAGGGACAGGCTGGGTTTCCCCAGGCGACGGGGACCACCCGTGCCACTGACCCCAAGGCTCATTCCTCATCAAAACAGAGTAATCAGCCCTGAAAATGGGTGCGGGTGTTCAATGTCACAACCCAGCTGCTTCCTCAACATCTTTTCTACATGCCTCCCTCTTGCACAAACCTGTGTAGAGTTTAATAACACTGAGGCTCACTATCCCTTTGTCAAATTTGGCTGAAGCCTGTCGAAGGGTTCAAGAGCTGTAGGAGCAGACAGAAAAGCAATTGACTTTTCTTACACATACCATATGTGGTGTGATCTCATAAGCTCCCTTTCCTTAGAAAACCAGGCTAAAACTGGTATGCTTCAACCATTTCAATTCTTTTCTGTAAATGTTTTCAAAACCAGAAGTTTAGCAAAACTGCCCTTTTCAATGCAAAGGGTTTCAATTTAGCTAAATTGTTATTTTCCAACCAAAGATTTCACTGAAAATTTCCCAGACAGCTGTATTCAGCAGCTCAGAGAAACCAGGGTTTCCTTCCTTCATTCTAACATTCATATACAATGCTGTACATTTTAAGCATGTTTCTGTCTGTCCCTAAGCTGATGTTGGCTTCTCATTCCTATCAAGTGTTTTAGGTGTATTAATTTTATTGAAAGACATTGTCAAACCTGCATCTGTGTTTGCATGTAGGATTCTGGCTCTGAAAAGCACATTTTATTTTCTATCTGACCCACTGAACAATGATCGCAAGCAACAATTTCTTCTGCTTTCCCATCATCTCTGCAACGCCCTCCTTTTTGTGTGGAGTTTATGGTCACTGACTCTGGATTGTGTCATTATTTGTCTTTGTTCCATGTTTTAACCTTTGTTAGAGATTCAGCCATTGTGCAATTTCTGTTCAGTGACCTATAATACCCTAATTTAGTTGGCATTTTGATCTTGGATTCCTGGCGAACAATCCATCATATGCAATGCTTCTTTCCCTTTCTGTTTTCATCACTTCCCCATTCTTTCATTCCCTCCTACCCTTAAAAAAGTCTCTTGTGTGCTTCCTTACCCTCTTCACACTCCACTCTCCCTCTCCTTAGGTTGCCTTTCACCCATTCTTTCGCTCTCTTCCTTTCTTCCAAATCAGCTTACCCTTCCAGCCCTGCTTCTCTCCCAATCCCTGCACCATGGCATGTCACCAAGAGGTACTGCAATGAAAGAAGGCATCTGTTCATCCTCTCGGGATGGGTCTGGTAAGGAAACTGCTCTTCTGCTGAGGCTGGAAATTTTGCCTGAGCAAGAAGTGCTGGTAGATGAGATAATGGCCAAAAAATCAGGGTCGGCGGAGTAAAACTATCCAGCTGCTGAGGACCAGCAGCAAGTGCATGCATGTGGTCTTCACCATCAGAAGAGGGAGTTGCTACTGCTCATTTGCATTTTGTTAGACTGAGACTGAGACAAAGGAGACGGACTAAGCAGACTAAGCAGCATTTTGTCCTGCTCCTGGCACTGGAGCCGTTCTCGGGATTGCCACTTGACAGTGTAAAGGGAGGAACCTGTACAGTGCATCACATCTTTCCAACCACGTTTCAGGATCCTCTCCCAGCAGTCCGGAGGGAGCAAACTCAGCCTTGCTGTGCTCAGCCAGGGCTCCGTCACAGAGTACCCCTAAGAACAGAACAAAGAGCTGGAGCTCTTCATTTCCTCTCCTGCTTTTCCCAGGATCCCCAGTAGCTGAAATCAACTGTGATGTTTGACAGCCATGACAGCATCAGGGCTGTGTTGGTTTGGAGTCTGAATGCTCAGAGCAGAATTTCTCCCAGTTCGCCTCCCCCTATCCCCATTGGCTTTGACTCACTCTCTGATGTATTCCTCTGTCAGGACACCCCAGCTGGGAGCTGCTCACAGGGGAACGTGCTCACTTTTCCTCTGACCATGGGGACATGAATATTGCAAAGCCTGGGAGACAGTAGCCGAATCAGGAGGGCTGTCTATGCTAATTTCCCTCTGTAACACAATGCCTAATAACACCAGGCTCCTTGTCTCTGATGCAAACAAGTCACAAGATACTGGTCGTGCTCAGGCAGCATGGAAAACACCTTAACCATGGGACAGCATCAGGCCAAGATGAGGAGATGGATGGAAACTCAGTGCTTTGCTTTTTCAGTCTGGCAAAGCAAGAGGAACCAGTGTTGTTCATCTTCTGCAACATGGACTGAGATCTGCTGTGCAATTGCTCAAGATAATTAGTTTATGGAGGAGGTTAAACAGGTAAATAATTTAGAAATGGGTGAAGTCCTCTAATTATGATAGCTGTCTGCTTGTCTTTGTATGATTAGGGCCATATTCACCAACCCTAACAGGACAGCTGCCCTGTACGTGCCCATGCAGTGTTTGCCACATGTCAGTTGGTTGGGAACCCTGTGTCTGTGCAGCCCTACTTGCATCCAGGCAGCCAGTTAAAATGACGAGCCTGGGGAGTCACACTCAGCCGTGGTGCAAGCCCAGGAATGCTCCAGTTCTGCGGGAGCCACATTTTGTCCAGAGTGCACACACACGGGGGAAGGGCACAGGCAGAAAAAGACTCAGTGGCTCTTTTGGCAGCTCCTGAATCTCTCCTTTTCTATCTCCATGGTGGCATTGTAATGAGAACATGAAAGAGGAAGATAACACTGAAGGGAGGAAAATAAGGCCTGCTTTTCTCTCTCTCCTGTTTAGAGCGAAAGGCAAACCATGGCACGCAGGCCTATCAGATCTGTCAGCACGACAAGTGGCAATGGGAGGGAAGGGGGAAATGCTATTGTACGCACCATTCTGCTTGGCGGACTCCTCTCGCTGGCTCGGGAAGGGGAGAGAAAACAGAGGGAAAACAAGATGCGGGTGTTCAACGGGGAGCCAGAGACATTTGTTATCAAAATGGAAATGTGCCTCTTTGTTGGTGAAGGTGTATCTGCTTCCCATTGTCTCTCATGCCAGCGCAGTGAAAGGCTCCTTTGATGGCTCCGTGTTTGTGCACCGGCTATGAAATTGCTTTAGAAGACAAAGGGAATGCGTGCTTATTGGTAATGAAAAGGAGGTGAGGGCTACGTTTCTCTAACCCCGGCTCACCACACAAGTGCAATTTCCCCGGGAGCAGCTGTCAAAGGCTTGTAGAGAAAATTGGAAGGCTGAGACTGGATGGGGGGCCAGTGATGAACAGGGAGAGCTGCTGCTCTTTTACAGGGCTAATGTAGCCATCTGCTCTGATTTAACAGGCCTGCTCCAGTCCAAGTGTTTCAACGCCCCTCCCGGCCACTTGTCCCCTCCTCGCCAGTACACTGGCTTCCATTAGCAGTGAGGACAGGGCGGGGGCACAGCACTTTCTGCCACATAGTGCCATGTTAGGCCACTGTCCGAGCACCGAGATGGGACCTTCCCTGGCTGGGGAAAGGAGAGGAGGAATCCGTAGCTGGAAGAGCCTGAGGGCTGTACGTCTCTCCCCTACAACTCGCCCTAGTGAGCACCAGTGCTCTTAGCTGGAGACTGCACCAGAGATAGAGATGCATGTAAAGCAGCATCAAAAGCGCAGGGATAACACCCTCAGGAAACACAACAGGCCATGTAGCACCCCCCAGCAAAGCCATCAAAGTCTCAGTACCCAAAGCACAGAACCCTCACAGCTAAGCTCAGACAGCCACTCCATCAGGCGGCAGCAGCGCTGCTCTGTTATCCAGCTGCTGCATGGTCCACTTCTCCAGCATTGCCACACGCCCGTCCTCACAAACACAACTGACTGCCAAAACATGGTTTGCACCTGGACTGCTCCCTATTCCCTCACACTCAGTTTCTTACACACATGTCCAAGCCCACCTGTGTTGCACGTTGCTCACACCACCCCTACTCCCTCCATTGCCCGTCCAGCCTTTCCACCTCCATTCTCCTCAGCTCTCACACACAACCAGGGACCAGGTGTGTCTGTGTGCGTGCAAATACTGCATCATCGCACACACGCACACTTGCTCATTAACTAATAGCAGTCTTAATGGGTATGCGTTTCTTTCTTCACCTCTCCTGCCTTGGATGGAAAGTTTAATCGCACAGTCATGCTCAGCCAGCCTCACTCCTTTATCTGTGCAATAAAGAAATGGTTTATGGCAGATAGACGCCTCAGACCGAGCTGTCAATTTCACACAGGTCCTTATCAGCACTCACACATGGTGTAAGGCCGTCGGAAATTAGACGCGGGATTCGCATGTCTAACAAGCGGGGTTAAATGCCTTTTTCCCCCCCCCTGCTTTTCGCCTCGACTGCTCCTTCTTCTCCCCTCCCTCCTTCTTCTCACCAGTTACAACACTGACAATGGCTTTGAAAGGACAGTCTTGCCTGGCTCCTGGTAAAAGATGTTAATTTATTGTAGTCTGTTCTTTATTTGATTATCAGTTTATTAAAACTGCCTGAGGTGATAGCATTTCTTCTAGAACAAATCCTCTGCTCTCGCCTTTAATCTGTTACCAGCTCTGTTGGCAAGATGAGGGCAAGTGGCTGTGGCTTGTTTGAGGGATCACGCCCCCTTTCAGGGGGGAGGAGAGGCAGGAGGAGATGGGAGCACAGCCGGGTTTCAGCGGTGTAGCCAAGCCACAGTCCCACGCCCTCCAACACAGAGGAGCTGACTACCAGGAAGGGGTGTCTCTGAAAGGAGACGTAGTTGTCGGCTTTTCTTCTGTCTTGGACATACTTGATTTCCATTTGTTGAGCTCCACCTACACCCTGAAGCGCTCTTCTGTGGTGTGTACCAAGTCCCTGGGGATGCACTCTATCGCAGTCTGGACTCTCAGCCTTGCCTAGCAGCAACCCTCCACCTTCTGCACAATGAAGGGCCATTGCACCCCCATTGCACTCTCCTTTTCTCTAGCTCTTTCACTCCAATCTCAATGTACTGCCAGCACTGCTGCTCTGTTCCAACAGGCCTCTCCTGTCCTGTGAGTCCCCTAGGATGGGAGTCCTCCTTGACCATGCTCTCTCCCCTTCCCTCTGGCAACATTCCTTCAGTCCTCAAAACCAAGTGCCCAGCAGCCAGTTACACTCCCTAATCCAGAATTTTGCTGGAACTCACCACAAGTATACTATTGCTCTCCAACTGCAGGGAAAGATGTGGCTGATTTTTCTCAGGCTGTCCACACAGCAACAAAATCCATTTGTATTCAGAGAGCCAACCCATCTGTGTTTGCACTCAGGGATGGAGTTATTGCAGCAAACTGTAACTCCTGCTGGAAGCACTGCCTGGTGCAGCCCCAGCCCTACTGAAGCTGCATCTGGCCTTGCCTCTTCCCCATACCTCTGCCAACCCCTGCAAAGCATCAGACCCCTTCACCCCTCTCAGCAGCTGCAAATGCTTATTCCCCTTCTCGCGATCTGCCCTCCAGCTCAGCCACAAACGTACAGGAATATTTTTACAGTGACAGTAGCTTGTTATAGACTGCAGTGCCTGCCACATAAAAGTCAGCAGCAACATAGCGGAGCGATTAATGATAATGGTTCACATTTTATACAGTGCCTTCCAGTGCAAGTGTTGCAGAGCACTTAGCAGGTTGCCTCAAAATACAGCCCCTTGTTTCCTCCAGAGCCAGAAAAATAGCCCCCTGGGGAGTGCAACATGGAAGCTGGGTTAATGGCATGTGGCAAGTGTTGTCCAGGAGCCTGGGTGGGCAGGCAGAGGGTAAAGTTGACTCCCTTCCATCTCAACTGGAACAGGGCACCCAAATCTTTCAAACACCTTTAAAAATCCTCACTTACAAGTCTAACAATGACCCAATGTCAGTGGGGTTTTTTAAGACACTGCTATTGTAATTCCTGGAGGCTTTGGGGCAAGGCTTGGGGCAGATTTACATTTGGTTGAGGGTAGGACTAGCCCCTTACACTATTGCTGGACCTGCAAGTTGGACTCCAGGGAGAGGACAAAAGAGAGGTGGAAGCCTTCCAAGATCTGCTGAACTCCCTCCTCTTCTGTCCCTGCTGCTTACAGACTTTTGAAAAGAAAGCTGCCTTCAGCACTGGTGATTGTAGCGGGACAAGGTGTCTGTGGTTTGAATTAAGGCAGGTATTATCCATACCGGAGAATCTGCATATTGCCAAGGCTAATGCCTTCCACACTCACTGATGTTTCTGAAACATTTTAATCACAACTGAGGACTGTCTCAGCTGACCCATAATTTAATTTTCATCCTTTCTGTCTTAGACATGTACAGCTGGGAGGGACCTCAGGAGAACATTGCATCCCTCCCTCTTTCACTGAAGCAGAATCATCTGTACCCAAAACGTCCTTGCCAGATGCTGGCTAAGCCCACCTTTATAAGCCTCTGAGGGAGGAGATTCAATGACTCTCCTGGATAACTTGTTCCCATGCCTCACTCCTCTCATAATTAGAAAGCTTTTCCTTAGACCTCACCTGAATTGTCTTGTTGCATTTTTTCCTCTCCCATTCATTACAAATAAATAAGTAATGAACCAAGCAGTTTTCCTGCCCCCTTGCTCAATATGAACTTTTGACATAAGCCATAGAGAATAAGCCCCACCCGAAACTCAATTTTTTTGTTCCCAAGCAGGAAGCACTTGAGATTAAGGCCTGAGACCTAGACAAAATTGATTTGCACAAGTAAGAGGCATTTATGCAATATGTTGATTATAAACCAGCACTCCAGGATTTGTACTCCCACAATGAATGTGGTGCCTCAGGGCATTAAGCTCCTGACTCACATGTCAGTGTTACAGGCAGAGGTGGCTGAATAATTCATCAATAATCCTCCAAATTTGGCTTCCATTCCTGTCTGTGAGCTCTCTGCATGAAGATGTCTCTCCCAGAATCTATTCATTAGGTGAGGTTACGCATAAAAATGGCAGAGGGGCTCTGGGTGTGAAACCCTGGTCCTAGTGGAAGTTTTGAATTTGCTTTGCTTTGCAGCAGAAATTAGTTGCAAAAATTCAGAACTCAAAATGAGAGCTGTTTCAGATTGGCTACACTGCTCACATGGCATTGTGTCTGTCTCATGAGTAGCTGAACTCAACCCCTGGAATAAGTTTCCAGGGTGAATAAGAATATCACATTTGATTTCCATTAATGTGCTGTAACGTTGCTTAAAATTCACTTCTCTCAGTCAGAATGATCTATCTATCTATCTGCCTATCTGTATAATTTTATTTCTAAAGCACCCATCACTGCACCATCTAATTATTAATTTGACCACTAGAGTGTTTGCTGCAAGCTCACATCAAAGGCATGTAGGTACAACCAGAGTAAATCAGTCGAAAAATGCAAATAGATATTGTCTGAAATCTGCTGGCCAAGACATTTCCCTACATCTAATCCCAGTTTTCCAGGCCCTTTTAAACTGCTGAACAACATTCACAAACCCAGAAAGGGGCGGGGGGCGGGGGGCAAAGAGGGTGAAAATAAGTGACAGTTTAAATTTGCTCAGGGGTGACAAAGTTCCACTGGAAATGGCAAAATCTGATGTAAGGGAGAAGAGTGTGATTATTATTTGTATTGCAGGAGACTCTGGGAGCCCCCAGCCAAATGTCAGGACACCATGCCTACAAGCAGCCAGTGCAAAGACTAGAATGGCTTAACAGCAGCTTTCCAGTAGGCAGGAGGCAGCGATAATACCTTGAGACGAGGCACAAAGAAAGGGATAGATCACGTCTTGAGAAACAGAAAAGAAACCAGGACAGAGAAGGGATTACTGGGATCGTTTAGGGAATGACAAACCTCGCAGAGAAGGGGCTGGCATTTTTGTCTAACAAAAGTGAAGGCTGAAAGGGCAACTGATGTCTGTGTCTAAAAACAGCAGAGGAAGAAGGAGGGAAGCTCAGTCCTCCAGCTAAACAGCAGCAAAGGAGGGCAAAGAGAGAAAAACATTTATGGCTACAGTTAGGCCAGAAAGAAGAAGGACATTCTTTGCCATCAGGGCAACTCGCCCCACTGGTATTCGTGAGGACAAACAATGACCAAACTGAAGATGCTCTCCACGCTGGAGAAAGTCATGGCCCACGGAGAGGACCAAACTGGTCACACCTCCCATAGGTCGCTGCCACCGGGGCTGCCTGCGTCCCTGGCCACGCATTTCCCGGACGTGACAGATTGCTCCTCATCTGCATCAGGCTGATGCTGGCCGGGTAAGCTCTGGCTGCCCCACACGACCCGCTTCACCTGCCTTTAGCAGAGGGGCAGTAACAGCCAGCAGCCCATACCGGTCCCCTTTACCCCTACCAGCACCTAACGGCAGCCTCCGCGTGCGGACTTTGACAAAAGTGGAAGAAATAAGCACAGATTTCACTGTCAGTTTTCCCATGGACCTTAAACCTTCCCCAGCTCGAAGGGAGGGAAAAGCAAAGCACATTGCTGTCGGCAAACGTTTCATGAATGAGTCACTCTCCCCTCACCCTGGTTCCCTGCCGTCCCCACCAGGTGACAGTTCACGTGGGAGGATAAATATAAATAAAGAGAAAGAAGCTGAAGCATTTTGATGACTCATGTAATATTCATTTTGAATTAATTTGTACATGATTCTATAAAAAAGATACATTCCATAAGATTATTTTTGCGAGCTCTAATTTGCTGCTGGCAAGGAGCAGCGTTTGGGTCTTTTATGAGTATTAGTTCCATAGTGTATAGCAGGAGGCAGAGGAAGTTTAATTATGATTCACTGAGCCACATTGTGGGTATGTTTTAAAGCCACTTAATTAGTGTAGAAATATACAGCTGTAATTATCCTGAAATATGGCCTAATTAACCTATGGAAAACCCATACATGTGGCTCAGGAAACTTGGAAGCATTAATAGTCTATTAATATACCAGAGCTGACAGCCCATCACACTTACATTTGGGAACAGGAAGGCAGAACCTCCTTCAGTATGATCTCCCACGGAGAACAGCTACCTGTGGAAGGTAAGGTCTGACCTTCCCCTGTGCTGGGAAGGACTGTGGCAGGTCAGGCGCACCTCCTGCCACAATCTGTGTATGTGAGCTGGGGTGAAGTTGCTGTGGTCCGACTCTTCTGCTGATCATCTCAGCCCCTTTCCTCTGTTCTGTCCTCTTCTTAAATCCTGAAATGCATCTCCCTGTGTCTCCTGCCCTACATCCTTCCCACTCACTGTGGCACTCACTAGACATTCATGGAGGCTCAGGAAACACACAGGGTGTCCTCAGCCACTTCAGCTGTGCTCTGCCATTTCCCTCTCTCTGCAACTAGAAACGATTAAATGCTGCAATGGACCATTATTTTGTGGATGACTTCCCAGCCCTGGAGCGTAAAGTAGATGATCAGGGAGATATCTAAAGCCTGGCTAAAGGAAAAAGGTGATGGCAAAAGGTGTCACGTTTTTTCCTGGGTGTTAAAGCTGATAAAAACAAGAGGAACCAATTATCACTTCAAAGACACCTTGATATAGTAGAGTTTTCCCAAACCACCCTGCAGACCCAAGAAATCAAGCTTGCACCCTTGGAACATTGCATATAGGAGCCTTTACAAAGCAGAACAGCAAATTAATGCCCTGTCCCTCATCACTTTATAGATGAGGAAACTGAGGCACATGCCTGGAAATTAAATTCCCTGACTATGCTTTCCTTATGCCCCACTCTAACAATCAGATCATGCTGCCTCCTTAGCTGGGAAAACAATCTGATTTTAACAGAGCTTCAGCTTTCAGGAAGGGGCATTTCCTTCCACTTAAGCTAAAGAAGCAGCAGAAAGACAATCTCTGAATTGGTAGGAAGGGGTGACGGGGGCTGAAAGGAGCGAAGTGGAGAGAGAAGACAGGAAGGCAGCAGCTGGTGTGAGGTTCTTCTTTAGGCAGAGCACATAACCAAATATTCAAGCAGCATCTTCATCCTTTGGTGATCAAAGCAATAGAAATTGAATCCGGCTGTAATCATCCACAGGGTAGTTTGCTTAAAATTCCCCTAATTATGAAAGTGCAGAAAATTACTGCTCCATGATGCACTGAATAGGAAATTGAAGGCTCCCACAACCCAACTACTGCCACTGCAGCTTAAAGAGAAAAGACAAGGGAGGTTCAGAGCAAAGGAGAGACAAAGAAATACACGTGAAAGTCGCAGAATGTGTGACAAGGCAGCCAGGGAGGGGAAGACCAAGAAAGAAAGGTAATTGTCTCTCTCCCACTGTCTGGGAGGCCACCAGTTTTGGAGAGGCGTGAGCTAAAGAGAGCACTGAGAGAAATACAGGCCTTGCTGAGGCCCTTCCACTTTGCCAGTAATTCTGCTGTGACACACTTGACACTGTACCACAAGCAATATTTTATCCAGAGCTTCTGGTTGAAACTCAGAGGAGTCTTCTGAGTACCATTCTGTCTGATATGCAAGGGCGGGGTATCTCTGTATATAAATAATCTGAATTATTGCGTCCCAGAATGTTCTTCCAGTGGCAGTTTCTCATGATAGATGACAGCAGGTACCATAGAGGGATCAGCCACCCAGCTGGGTCACTTAAGGAGAAGGGGCTGGAAAAAGGTGTTTTGTATTAAGAAGAGATTTTCTCTTTTAAAAATACCTGTCCCTTAGGATGGTTCTCAAGCCTGCTCAGAGCAAGCTCTCCCCTCATCCTCTTCAGACAGGCTGCTGTGAAGGGTGGATCGCAGCCCAGCCCTGCCCTGCCACCAGGCAGAGTGGTCCGCGTAAAGCAGTCTCACGCTGGACACATGCAGAGCTTTCTTTTTTCATGGGTGGCTGAGTTTGTCCAAGGCTCCTGATACCAAGTGACATCTCATGGGGGCTTTCTGTTTTCTGTGGCTCTTTTGCCCTATTTAAGCAGGCAGCATCCTTCAGTGCCTCTGGGGTCCCTCCTCTGGACAAACATTTGCTGCACTGTGTTTCCCTAAGAGGGACTCAAAGCACACTTGTCTTGCTCCGGATGTTTCATATTGGGTGTGAGAGAGAAGCTGGCTCCATCTCTCTCAGGAGCACACACAGTCTGTGATTAAGAAGAACACTTTGCTTACTTAATATCAGTGTCACTTCAAAAGCCCTACATTCACTTAGAGTGAATGAGATCAACAGTGCAGTGCAGACCATGTGCGTCCCGCAGTCACAGGCGGCTGTTTTGGCTCCAGCTTCCTGCTCCCAGAACTGTGTCCTACAGTACATCAAAAGCTGCTTACAGGAGTCAAATAATCCTCCAGGGAATACCATCCCCATTAGAAACCAGTGCTGGGGCAGGAAAACACCACAGACAAGTGTAATTCATCCCACCAGCATGTTTCTACTCAAACAAATCCTCCAGTTCTTTTGAAATAAACAACCACAGAAAATAACCAGTGACCCAAAAATGTGTATTTTTTAAACTCTTCATCTGCAGAGGCCTTACCAACTGTGGTGCGGCACCCATGAGCGATCTTCAGCTGAGGGCATAGTACCTGCAACCATAGGAGAGTTCAGGTGGGAAGGGACCCTGGGGGGTCTCCGGCACAACCTCCAGCTCAAAGCAGGGCTACCTGTGAGTTCAGAGCAGGTCACTCAGGACTTAATCCACTGTGGTCCTGAAAGCTTCCAAGGATGGAGACTGCACAGCCTGGGCAACATCTCAGGGCGATGGTGATAATGAGTAGTTTATGGGCTTGGCAGACATCAGTGGAAGAGGAGGAAACTGAGGCTTGGGAAACAAGGCGGCAGAGCAACAGAGGGGCTTTTGCAGGAGAGTGTTTTGTTCTCCTTCAGTCGTAAACACTGGCTCCCCTTTGCTGTCACAGTCGCTGTCTCCAGCAATAACATGAGAGAGTTGTCTGCCTTCCCAAGGTACCCCCAGAGCCGAGCCAGCTTGCCAGCCAGCTGTAGGTCTCACGTCTGTCTTTGCACACATCCTGTCTTCTGTTTGAATTGAGGTGTCTGCAGTACCTGGTAATAACATGGGACATTAGTCTGCTGATGACTTTGCATAACAAGAGGATTGCAATTAACATGATGATCCTTTCTTGTGTTTGAGCACGTTGGCATGGGTCATGAAGTCGGTGTAGCAAAATGATCCAAAGGGAGTTATTTATCTAGCTGTAAAGGGGCTGTGTACCTGCGGAAGCAAGAACTCCAGTGTAAGGTAGCTGCTTACGGCCGCATGTGTCAGTCATTGCTTGCCTCCGCTTGCGTGGCACCCAGAGCACACCGCGTGCTTACACGTGCCTGCTGGCTGTGATATGATAGCGACCCAGTGCCCGGGGGAGGGCTGCCCTCCCCAGCTTGGAACACACCCTGGAGCCTGCCAATACTCTCATGCCCTGTGCCCCCTGCCTGGGAAAGCCAGATCTCTGCCTTGTGCAGAAATGTCTGACCCTGCCAGTGGAGTTCAAGGGATAGGTCTATTTCAATGCCTCAGGTTAGAGAGGAGAGAAACCCAGGTGAGTTAGAAGACCGTGTGTTAGCTTCTTGGCTGTTCTCCAGCAGGAATCAGCCCTCCTCCTGACCAACGCCAAACGCCATGTCCTGGGCCACTGAACCACAAACACCCATACCACTCTCTCGCCCACAGAGGCTCTTTCCTTCTTTCCCTTCTCTGTGCAAGTGCCGGTATTGATTTCCCAAAGCAGAGCATCCTATAAGAGCCTCTCAAGCCCATGTCTGACCAAATCAACATTTGCTCCAGTCATTATCTGTGCAAAGACCTGCATGCCCAGGCACACACAAGCAGCAGACTGTGTCTGATGATCTGCCATCTTCCTGTGATGGGAATCAATGTCTCTCTACTCCCTTTGCCTCCACCTCTCCTGCTGCCCCTGTAGTCACTGGCCAGTAACAAATGAGAGGCATTTATGATTACTGTGTGGTTAACCAGCTTATGGTAATTAATGGAGATGCACCTGAAAGTTTGCTGGCAAGTCCCCAGGGATCCCACTGTGTTGGAGGAGAAGTGAGGGCCTGTAAGAGAGAGAGAGGCTCTCTCGCTTGGACAGCTTCATGAGAGATGCTTCATGAGAGATGCTTCTCTCTGTGGTTAAACTAATTTTCTCTGATGAAGTGATAGGCTGATGAAGTGATGAAGTGATTAGGAGGGTTCTTTTATTAGAGATGTGTGGCAGGGAGCTCGCGTGGATGCCAGTGGACTTCCAGTCTCACCCCACTCCCTGTACAAGCGCTAGAGGGTCCCAATCCCTGATCAGTCTCCAGGGGTTGGCATGGCAGCCCTGTTTTCGGGCACATGCAGGTGGGAGGGACAGACTGTCCCTATGGGATTCAAGTTTTCCCCATAGGGCCTCCCTGTTCTGTCCTACCTTGACAAAGTGCCTATCACAGTGCTCCTTCTCTAAGCGATGCCAGGACATGAGTTTTCAGCCTGTTTCCCACCACGTTTCCTAAGGCCTCTCCACATTGTCCCACAGATAAATGCCTCCAAAACCAAATCCCCTTCTGCCCTGCCAGCACCAACCAGCACTCAAGCTTGCTCCATTCTTCCAGCTGGCTGGTTCCCAGCACCCACCCACAGCAGCTCATTGGAAAAGCCGTGCATAAGTGGGAGAAGGGCAGCACCTCTGGAAACCTTCCCACCAGCACTCATGCAGACACACAGCTGGTTGATTCTGGTACATTCAGGCCGATTTCTCACAATCCCATTTGGATGCAAAACAGCATGGTGCCACCTGTATGTGGTGAGGGCTGATTTCAGCCAGAAGGAGTCTCAGCCTGTTACAGATAGCCACGGGACTTGAGCCGCAACACAGAGTTTTCCCCTTCCACTGAGCGGGAATAATTGTCTCCCTCAGGCTGTGTGTCTCCCACCCTGCAAATTGCACTAGAGTAAGTCCGAAGGGCTGAGCAAGCCAGTTGCACACACACTACTGGTAGGAACAGGCTGAAATGGGACCCGTCCTATCCTGAGGACTGGATTCCATGAATGTGGAGCCTAAAGCTCAGGGAGACAGCAGGTTAGGAGCTTGCAAGAAAGTCACACCAAGTTGTTTCCTATCAGACTTCACCCACTTTTTCAGATCATATGAAGTCTTCCATTCTCTCTCCACCTCCCCCTTCAGAGCTTCATTAAAGTCCTGTATCATTCCTGCCAGCCAAGAAGACCATCCTTCCTGTTCCCTTTTCCCTGCAAGCATTATTAACAATTCTAAGCAAGATTCCACAAAAATGAAGTTCCAGTAGCTGCAGCATCTTTTTGGGGTCCTGAAACACTTAAAAAATGTAAGTCAAGTATTACCCACGTGAGAACTGCTCTTTCTCAAAGAAGAACAGTGGTTTACCAGGATGTAAAGCTCTGCAATGGGGGAGTCTGGATATCCAAATTAGCTATCCTCCCTTCTTACACTTCAGATGTAATATGCATGGTCAGTGTCTCTTTTATATGTATCTCATTGTAAAGCCAGATGAATAAAGGATTTTAAATACTCTTATCACATGCTGTTGCATAGTACTATCTTTCTATCTCTTTAGACCTGTTTTTCCCCCTCAAGCTGTGTATTTCGTAGTCAATTTCCAATACAGTTTGAACCTTGTTTTGCATAACTCTAAATCATTTCATTAATGAAAGAAAATCCAAACCACTATAAAACAAATATAAAAAATATGAACAGCTAATCTTTCCCTTATATTGCAAGGATTAAATAAACAGAAATATCAGCAGAAAGTATTCTAGACACGTTGGGCTGACATAAAATTTAGTAGGTGAACTGTTAATTTACATATTCCCAAAATGCAATAGGGTGACACTTTTGAAATTAAAAACTGATGATACGAATGGCATTTAAAGTTCATTTAATATTATTTGTTAAAATTCCACTGACAAATCTGTCATATGTATAGCAGATCCTATTACTAGAAGAAGAAAAAAAAGCAATTGAAATCAAAACCCACCCCAACACTGAAGGGTCTATTAAGGCAGTAGATGAGAATTTGCATTATCAAATAATCCTAACAGGAGATTTTATAAATGGAAATGTAAACTGTAGAGGGTTTTAAATGTTAATTTATACCAATAACTAGTTTTATAAACAGACTTGACTATGTTTCTCCTAGACACAATAAGAAAATGTTTCCTTGGGGGATTAGGAGTACCCAAACAGCAGCAGTTGTATTTCTGAATAACAAATCTGCAGTCACCTGGGATTAGGATGAAGTGCAGTCGAATGGATAGATCAGCGCATGGTCTGTCAGTATGGTGGGCTTCTCACTGGCGCTGCTTTTTGCTTTCTCTGTGACTCTGAGGAAGGCCCTTTCCCACCCGTTTCTGACCTGTAGGTCTTGCTTTCCATAGGACTGTATGGCACCACTCAGAGAAAAAGGCCAGTCTCAGGCTCCCTTGCCCCTATAATAATACTCTCAACCCTTTGATGCTGCTGCAGCAGCAAATTCTCTTTCACTCCGATTTAATGCCCGGCATGGGATGCCATCCATTGTTAGGGACCCCATCATGCCAGGACTGCTGCTGGCTCTCCCAAAACGTCCTCCTGGGTCTCTGGATCCTAAAAACCAAGCAAATCATGAATCCTTACTGTCAGGTAGCAATATGGAGCTAGCGATCCCCAAGCTGACATAGGAGATGGCTGCAGAACACCAAAAGGGAAGCCATCCCTTGGCCTGAAGCTTGGAAAATGATTCCCACTGACCAAAAAGATGCAGAGGAAGACTCCTTCTGCACAAAGTGAAGTATCCTGATTTAAATGACAGATGGCTCATGCACCATCTAAAAGAAGCTAGATATTTGGATTTCTGTTTGTTTGTTTGTTTATTTCCCCCTTACATAAATATGGAAGGAAAGCATTGCAGGTGAAATGGTGCATGGAAATTAATCTGGTTCATAGTCCTCATAAATATTAACAGGGTGGTAAATATGTACTTTATTTCTTTTTCCCTCTGCTCTCATCTCTTCCAAGTTATTTTCACTAGGGAAGGTTAAGTAGTTGGGGTGGCTGTGTTGGTGAATGAGACCACGGCAAAAGGGAAGGTTTTCATCCAGACCCAGTACCTGCAGTGGTGTGATCAAAGCAGTGCTACTGATGTGAAAAGTGATTCTGCACCACGATTAGTCTCCAGTCCCTTGCTGCCAGAAAAAGAAATACCAACAGGCTCTTTCTTTCTCTCTTTCTCTCTTTCTCTCTTTCTTTCTCTCTTTCTTTCTTTCCTTCCTTCCTTCCTTTCTCTTGCTCTTTCTTGCTCTTTTGTACGCTCTCCCTCTTTCCTCTTTCTCGCTTTCTCTCCCTCTCTCTCCCTTTCTTTTGCTCTTTCTCTTGTTCTCTCTCTTTTGCTCTTCCTCTCTTCCTCTCCTTCTTTCCCTCTCTGTCTTTTTCTCTTTCTCTCTCTCTTTCTTTCTTTCATTCAAGAGAGCATCTTTCTGTTCTCTCCCCTTCCAACAATTTCACCAGATAAACAACTGAGTGAGAAATTAACAGACACTTTCATTTGCACTGTAGGAAAGTGTGTGCATGTTGGGGGGAAACAGTGGAGGAAAACTTCATCTACAGATTAAAGCAACAGGCCTTGTCTCCAACAAATTTGGCTGGGGCCTTGGAGGATAGTGACACATGCCTTGAGCTAGACGAGAGCTTTGTGCCAGAGGAGTGACTTGAGTGAAAAGGGCTCTGTGGCATGAAATGCAGAAGTGGGTTTATAGCACTAGGATTTATCTGTGACTCCGAGCACTCACAATATTACTAATATGACTATTAGAAAAGCAAATGGATGGAACCATCAGGCCATATAATCCCTCAGAGGCTGGCTGCAGCTATAAAAAGTGAGGCTATATGGGCAGGGCTCCTGAGTGAACTCAGGCGGTGGATGACCTGAGTGGTACCAGGGGGAGATGGGGACATGGAAGGGTCAGTGCTCCCTTCTGAGCAGCAAAGGAGAGGGGAGAAGAGGAAAATTCTCCTCAGTGAGGAAAGGGTCTGCTGAGTCCCTCCTACCTGCAGGGCCTTAGGGGTGAGCAGCTGTACACGGTACCGTGTAACATGCTGCTTCCTCCGCTTAGCCACGCTCCCTGCAGAGCATGCCTGTGTCACTTCAAATCTCTGCTGCAAAAAGCTGCTGGGGCTGGAGACACTTTCAGGGTTTCCATTTCATGCTAAGCTTCTGGGTCACAGAGGGATGTTGTCCTCACGTGGCCCCAGTGATGACCAGGGAGGGGGATCCTGCAGCACCCCACAACCAGCACACAAGTCTCATGCAACTCCTTGGGGGAGAAGTGCCTGTACTGCTGCTGTGGTGTGCCCCTTTGGCAACTACTGGTGCCAGGGGAAGCGAATCAGCGTGACAGAAAGCTTGTTCTTGCTTGTCCCTGGGCCACAGCTGTCCCAAGCTGAGCCGGTGCTTTTCTCAAGGCTAAATCCATGCCTCAAACTGCAAGCTGTTTGGAGTTCCCCTCGCTCCGCACACCTCTCTGCTTATGCCCATCTGCGCCACTCTGCAACATGGATTAAAAAAAAAAAACACCAAAAAAAAAATTTCAAGAAGAGGAATGCCTTTTCCAAGGCACCCTGCCCCCTCAGATAGCCCAGGGCTGATGCAGTCAGAGAGCCGCCAGCTGGGCTTGCTGATTGAACAAGGCAAACCCTCTGCCAGGGAGCCTGAGGTGCCTCCTGTCACATGCAGGATCTGTAAAAGATCTGTAAAATGAGTGCATAGGATTTCACTGTCAGACCTCCAGATATGGGCAAGGTCCTTCCCCACCAGTCTGGTTCTCTCACAGCAGAGAGTAAACACCACAGAGGTGGGAGCTGCAGGACCCCTTCCCCTAAGCTCCTCAGTCCCCATCCTGCCCTGCAATTTGCACAGCAACCAACTCCTTCCATTGCCTCTAAAGACATCTGTCCCTCCAGCAATGACACCGAGGCGGTGCGAAGTCTCGTGATGCTGACAAGTAGTATGGAACTAGAAAACAGATCTGAAGCAGAAGGCTCGATTGCCCCTCTTCTTTCCAGTTCCTGCAGGTCTGGGCCGGGCCTTGTACCGTCCACACTGAGCACCAGCAGAAACACCTTTGTGGTTCATGAGCCAGAAGAGAGAGCAAGAGAGGCAGACAGAGACCTACGTACAGAGACACACACTGTTTAGGAAAGGACTGTTTCTCTAGTAATTAACACTTGTGTCCTGCTGGTTTTATTTCATGTGTCATGTTTTTCCATCCAACAGTGCAAATGATGTAGGTTTCAAAGCAATCATGCCATTTTCTGTTAGCTGATCTTTTAATGCCTAGATTTATGAAAGATGGCACCCTATATTTTTGTGTTTACATGGATCATTGCTGAATTGGAACTTATCCTGTTTTCATGAAAGGATTCCTCCCTTTTTGGCAGAGAAAATGAGTTTGTTTTCAAATCTAGCCTATGTGAAAGATCACGTGGCCATGAAGAAAATCTTGAATCGGTTCCAAATGGTGAATATCATGAAGGCAGATTTGTACCAAAACCTCTAACACTTGCAGTTTCAGATATTTTCAGCAGGGAAAACCCTCAGCTTGGCGAAATTTCACAGAGAAGACATATTTCACTGGCATGAGATTTCCCGAAAGACAAAATTATGAATCATATACAAAAGAAGAAGAAGAAGGAAAAAAAGCTGCTGAGACTTTATACAACATTGCCATATTTACATACTTCAGCAGCTTCCCTGAAAAGCAGCCATCGCTGTAGAGAAGCAGAGCAGAGAGCCAAAAGTCTGCAGAAATGTACCAGGTGAGGATGCAGATGGGTACTTGGAAAGTTATTCAAAATGAGGGAAGTAGAGGAGGCAGATGAAAATGGTGACAGAACTGTAGTGTGGATCCAGTTTTTGTCCAAGCTACCATGAGTAATCAGATATTGGAAATAACATCTCTCTGAAATCAAACTGCTCATCTTCCTCAGTGGGGATGGATTCCACAACCCAGCAGCTGTCCTCTGCCCGCCCCCGTGTGACACAACCTCAATTCAGTCCTTTCATGCCCCCATATTTCCTTTAATCACTCTTGGGCAATCTATTCCCTTTCTGTACCGAAGCTGGCGGGCCTCTTCAGAAGTGTGGAGCTTGGGTAGTAATTGTTCTGTCGCAGACTGATATCTCAAGAGAGGCAGCTCGGGTTTTAGCAGTAGAAAATCCAGAGGCAAAGCTGGAAAGCTATTAATGTTTAACACACAGGGAAGCTGCTGCCTGTCAGATGCTCCGATCACCCTGAACTTGGCAGGCAGAACGTGTTAGCACATCTGAAGCTGCTGAAGGACTTATCAGCCTGACAGGACAAGGCATACCCATCTCCCCTTCTGCTGTGTATCTAGCATAGACAGAAAGAAGGGGACCCTATGGAACAGACACAACCAGGCCCACATGTAGCTTTGATGCATCAGCTCCGAGCAGCCTCAGGAGAGGACTGAGTTTGCACGGCCAGTCTGAGATGCAGCCAGATCTTTGCCAGGCCCAGCTGGGGCTGCAGCATGTGGTGAAGCACAGGACAAATGCTCCCTGCTGCTCCCGGTGATGCTGTTCCCAGCAGAGGCAGGCTGGGACCAGTCCTGAAGAGAGAGTAGGAGACTTGCTTATGGCCTAAGACTGAGATAGTGGCAGAGGAAGGTTCCCCCAACTCAAATGAACTGAATTTGCTTTGTTAGTGTGGGCAAAACTGTGGCTTTGAGTGTGGGGTAAACCGCTCCAGCTTCTGAAATAGCCATGGGACATCTGGAGGAGTCTGACAGGCACCTGGTCCCTTTCTCAGGGCGCAATCAGGACAGCATGAGCTGCAATGCTGAACGACCAACTGTTTCCAGCAGCCCTGCTATTTTCAGGAGTAGCTCAGAGCTACTTTGCCTGGCTCAGAAGGAGGTCTGGCATGGGACATAAACCTGGGCCTCTTGAGCAGAACCCAGCCTGGAAGAAATATAAAAAAATTAAAATTAAACAAACTAAAACGCCCTCCTGCATTATCCTTGTGTTTGAGTACTTAGCCTCAGTCACATATTGAGCTTTCAGCCTTTTTTTTGATTTCTGATCCTGTTAAGTTTCCCATATAGGAATAGTTTTTCTGACTCCTGAGGACCTCAGTTAAGCCTGCTGACAACAAGTTGGCTTTTCTTAGTTTCTTCCTGCAGCTCCTTATATATAATCTGTTGACCCCAACAATCTTCAAAGTGCAGGTTGAAAACCACTGACCTGGAGCATTTTGGTGTCTGCCACCTCAGCACCTACCTTAAAACTGCTTCCCAACTCCAGAGGATTGAAAAATGTGTTATGGATCCAGATTCCTGTATGGTATTACCCAGCCATGTGTGAAAGTGATTCAGACAAAACACAGGGAGTCAGAAGGTTGAGACCTGGATTTGGTGGTGCTGATGTCTCTCTGATGACAGTCTAAATGGCCCCATTTAGTTGTGGAGATCCTGGCTCTGCTGTATCTGAGGAAGATCATACTGCTGTACCTCAGTAAAGTATTTTATAAGCTCTGCTGGAAGATGCTAGGCTAGTGCAGAGTGATATTGTTTTGCTAGCACGCTCCCTTGATGGAAAACCTTGTGTTTTTCCATGTAGGAGGAAATATTTCTCTAGGAGCCCACAAAATAACATGTTACTTCACCCCATGACTTTTGATGCCCATCAAAAAAAGTGCACTGACAGAGATGCAATCAACATCAGCTCCTGCAAGCGTTTACGGCATTAGGCAGGCTCTCACAGGAGTCGCTGCCAACGCTCAGGGATGTCCCCTTTCCCCTCAGCATGCCTGGCTCCTGCCACCTCCCATCTCCAGACAGAGCAGAGGGAAGGAGGGATAGACGGGTGGGGAGGTGGTAATACATGTACCTAACCTCTGCTATTTTGATTCCACTCCAGGCCAGCCCTTTGCTAGGCCCACCAGCCCCTGTTAGCTGCAGCCGGGGAAAGGCCCCCTTCCCTTTCTCCAGCTCCTGCTCCCTCCCCCACCTCTCCTGCCTTTGATCCTCCTTGCTTTTGATTTGCAAATCTTCCTGTGTTCATTTTGCCTCCTGCCAGGAAAGCCTGAATCCTTTGAATCTAAGGCTGACTGTGTCCAGCCAGCCTGTGTTTGAGTCCCCGTTACCTCGTGGAATATCTATGACAGCTGCAAATGTGCTCCCTGCTCTGCTGCAGCTGGGAAAGTTTTCCAACAGTGTTCAGGGTCTAGCAGGTGTCAGCAGATCCATTCTGGCATGCTAGCATCCATTGCCCTCCAGTCCCCCTTGGGGAATGCCTAGCTCTCCTCACCTCTCTGCCTGGACCACCAAGCTGTCCAATTCCTCAGCCCTGAGGCAGCTTTTTTGATGCATCGTCTGACAATGGAGATGCTAAACAGAGTGCACAGGGTGGTTGGGATCAAGTCGTTGCTTCAAACACTTACTCTTTTTGTGAGCCTGGAGACAATACCTACTCAAAAACTCGGCAGAATGTGCCTTTCCATCTCTGTAGCAGGCAAGGAGGAATTGTATTTTGTTGCACTTGGTGCGGTTGGAAACATGTAGTTTTTAGTTGCTCTGGTGAGTGCTTTCAGGCATTGCTGGCTCAGGAGAGAATCCGGGAGATGAAGTTAAAGGTTAAGACACCACTATGGAGAGAGAGGCTGTGAATACTCTATTATCAGCCAGGGGATCCCTAAAAGTGCTACAGAAATGGGGTTACATATTGCACAAGCCCCTTGCAGGCTGTCTCCTACAGCATCTGAAACACTGCTCAAACCATGCTTGCAGCCAGGACTTCTCAACACCGAAGCTGTGTGATGCCTCTGGTGCAGCTTTTCCAGATAATGTGGGCCAGGCCATTCTGGGAGGCCTGAATGTAGCAGAGATATTCTGCCTCCGTGAAGTTTCAAGCATCCAAATTTCTGGCAAGAGTGGGTGCAAAATAGAAGGGGCTGGGCAGGGGCCGTGAAGTACACAGACCTTCCCCCAGACTGCGCCTCCTCTCTTGGCTCTGCAAACACAGATGCCCAGCCAGAAGGAACCATTGATCGGCATGACTAATGGGGACTTTAAGGAGGAAAGTGTGCCAGATCAATATGCAATCCACAGTACATGAATCACTCCAGCTTTTCCAATTTATTCAGCTCCAAATCAAATGAACGAACAAAAGATAAATATATAGCCATGGGGAGGCTGGGGGTGGGGGGGTGAGGAAGGCAGGTGGGGAGGCAGACTCTCATAAGGGATAATTAACTAGCTTTTATCATTCTAACAAAGCGTTAAGCCAGTAAATCTATGAAAATGGGAATACTCCAGAGAGTCGTTACTGGCATAAAGCAGAGGCTCCAGGGTCCTGCTCCTCTTCTCCAAGTTGCTTGGCTTGAGGAGGGGAAGGCAGAGCTGCCCGTAGGGCCTGACACAGCCCCTGCAGCAGCCAGGACTGAGGCACACCTGCCTTTCCAGCGGGCAGTATGCTGGAGCTTCGGCCTCCCCGCTGCACTCCCAGATCTCCTGCAGGCTGGGGGAAAGCATCTCGCTGGCTAGGGTGCATAAAAAAGAGGTTGATTTAATTCAATAGAGGAGAAATAGGAGAAAACTTCTATTCTGGGGCTGAGACAGAGAAACTGATTATTTCCCTTTTGGATGAACTTGGCAGTTCCTTATATTCAAGTCAGAATATTTAGGTTGGCTTTGGGCATTATCCTGTGGATGGTCCAGCCTTTTGCTTTGCTGCTTTCTTTGGGGCGAAGGCTACTATTAGATGACAAAATGTGGTTTTAAAATGAGAGATAGTAAATTTTTGTCTGATACAAGTAAATGCCGGTTCAGCCTTTTACAAAAGGAAGTATTTAAAGCTTAAACATGTAGACATGCCGTATGGTTTCATTATCCCTCAGACATTCATTTTAGGGATTCAATTGCCATTTCCTCAAAAAGAATAAAACTACTGTGAGATCATGTGGTCTTGAAAGTTCTTTTCCAGCTTGTCCCTCTCTGAGCGCCCCCTTCTTGTCTTTGTCTCGACTTGGCCAGGGCTGAGTTAGCTTCCTTCCCACCTCCTCTCTCGCTGCAGTGCTGGGCTTATGGAAACAGAAACCCACCCTCGTCACAGCCAGGCTGTGGTGGGACTTTCCCAGAAAAGCAGCGGGACAACGTGGCCTAGAACTCCCAGCAGCTGAAATTAGCCACCTCTGTGCAATACCCTCTACTTGCCATCACCTGCACTCATCTCTCTTTGCAGCAGCCCCTCCCTCTTTTTGCCTTATGTCCCCCCTCAAAGTGTCACAGTACCTGAATGTCCCCTCATTTTCAGTCTCAGAGCAGTGGTCAGGTTTCTCCAATGCATATTCCCCATAAGCAGGGGCCTGTCTAAGGAAACTCTCAGGAAAGTGAACATCTCATGTCTCTCTGACCCATCGTCTTCTCACTGTCCATCACCAATCATCCAGACAGATGACTGCACTCCCCTTCCTCAAACCGCCTTTGCATCCCCCTGTGCTGCGGGGTTTCTCAGCTAAGAGGTCTCTGGCTTTGCAAAATGAATGCTGTTCCACTGCTCCAGCCTCCTGATTAATTACTTATCCAACAGGTTTTGCTCTGTTTATTACCAACTTCATTAACAGCAGAGTGATGGGGAGGAAAAGGCCTTCGAGGAGGGAAGCCAGGCATCTCAGGCAACAAATTTTATTTGTTTTAGTATGGAAATATTTGGATGAAGCCCATGTTAGCTTCTTTCAGGCTCTGCCAATGTCTTCTGTTCCTTCTCCTCTATTTCTGTGCTGGCTTCAGGTAGGCGTTGCTTCTGTGGCGTTGCTTCACCCAAACCTGGTGGTAAACCCACACCTTCTGTGGCCCTACCTTCATTCTGTGGCTCCCACTACCTCTCACACCTTCTGCTCTTTCCTCATGCAACCTCAGCCTCACAGCAGCTCTCTGCTACTCATTGTGAGTCTCCTGCCCCTGCTACATGCAGTTTTCACACACCTCTGATGAGATGTCCTGCTCAGGGGCACAGGACTCCTGCAGAAGAAAGAAATGAGGTCACAAAAGAGAGGGGGGAGGGAAGAGAAAGCAGGAAAAAAACCCACAGGTTCTGAAAAATTCTGAGCACTTTCTCCCCCAGGCCCACATAGGCAGAAAAGTAAGTTTAATTAAAACTGCATTAATTCTTCTCATATTGAGCTGATGGGCCTCCTGGAGCCATCTGTCTCTGACAAAACCATGTGTGTGATGTGATGTTCCTTCTGTTCCAACCAACAACCAGCACTGCAGCACCACGAAATACATTTTTTCTCATCATGAGGTAGGAAGGCAGCCCTATCCCACACAGCAGAGACAGTGCCCAGCCTGGCACGGCCAGCACGGCAAGAGAGACTCCTCCTAGAGATGTGCACTGGGCACAGAGACTGCAGGGTCTTGCATAGCCGAGTTCTGCAGACATACTTTGGTGTTCTCATGTCACACTGTACAGAGAGAAAAAGGATGGGGCAAAACCGATCTTTTTTTTACTAACAGAAAGCCATCTCAAATTGAGGCAAGAAGTCAATGTATTGCCAATTTTCCCAAGATGGCCAGTAGAAATACAGCTTAGATTGGGTCACTGCACGCTTTACTCCAATAAATTTAGATTGTTCCATTTTGATTTTGAGCTTTAGGGTATTTAAAGCATACAAGTTTAAACTTCAAGTGAAATGGTAAATTTCAGCTAAGACTCTCCCAGACTTTGTGCCTTGATTGTATGAGACTGGGGTGCCTTGATAATTTTCAAACTATGTTTTTCCACCCTGAAAAATTCATCTTGAATGCTTCCAAATCTTGAATAGTTCTATTGCAACAAATCAGCACTTTTCAGTGAAGGACAAAAATGCATCTCGGTAAAAAAATTGCCACTGTGTCTGCCTGTCAGAGGCAATCTCATGCTCACCATTCTCCTTCCAGTTCTCTTGTTCCCTCTTAATCACCCCTCATTCCTGACCGTAGTACGTGGCAGCTTCCCACCCCCTGCCTTACAAACACACACTGCTCTGAGAGAGTGTATTTTGGAGAGCTGGCATGGGAAGGGCAGAAAAACCATTGGTTGCTTTAAAGGCTCAGCCTAAAGTTACGGGGACAATCTCAGGTGCGACTTCACCTTCGCTAATGGCAGAGAGATCCAGCTGTGTTTTTCTACGCGCTCCCCTCCTGTACAGAAAGAGTTCCTCCCTTTTCCACAGCCTCAGGGTGTCTCTCATTGGCATATCNGTCTCAGGTGCGACTTCACCTTCACTAATGGCAGAGAGATCCAGCTGTGTTTTTCTACGCTCCCCTCCTGTACAGAAAGAGTTCCTCCCTTTTCCACAGCCTCAGGGTGTCTCTCATTGGCATATCCCCTCTCACTTGCTGTCCTCTTTACTATTCCTGCTGGGAACTTGTGTTCTGCCCAGTGACGTGCTGAGGAGGGAAGAGGGGCTTTGTTGCCATGTCAAGATTTTTAATTTCCCCATGTGGCGATGGTATCATGGCCCTGACAGTGTACTAAACACACGTCTTATCTCTCTGCCCGTGGAAAAGCAATATCAATTTTGTGGTGTTAAGGGCTGGAGTGAGAACAATGTGCTGTGCATTGTTAAACAAGCCACCAGCCCTTTGCTGTACAAGCAGAACAAGTGTAATCGGTGATACAGACTTTCAGCATAATTACAGCTCACTAGTAAGCACAAAAACCTTCCCTGTCCTCCCTCCCTCATCTTGAGTATTCTATATTGCAACAGCCCTTGAGGTTAGCCTCACACCTTCTTGCTAGAAGGAGACTCCCCCTTTGCCACCTCGGCACTTCAGTCAACCACATGACCTAGTGAAGCCCATGCCAGATTACAGACATGGTGTGTTCAGACATGGACTCCGTGATGTCCCCTCCCCGCAGGATGTGTGCTAGTGAGCCAGCAACCCTAATCGTGTCAATACGCTTTGCCACCTCTGGAAGGATCCATGTGAAACAGGTCACCTGTCTCCAGTTCCACCAGCCAGGAGGCACAGCCTGGGAAAGGCAGGGGACCCTCCAGCTGTCAGTTTTCCTCTCCATCTTCTTCATCTTTGCACTGTGGTGCTGCACCCTCCAGGACTCGGGCAGTCACCCTGCCTGCACGCATGTCATCCAAGCCTCTGATCTGGTTTTGGCAGCAGAGTGTTTGAAAGGGAAGCCTTGAAAACTGAACTCTGCTCCAACAAATAGCATTGGGCATGAATTTATTAAATCTGTGCAGCTGGTGCTGCCCCATCACCTGTTTGATGCACGAAGGCCCCCAGCAGAGCAAAGCCCTTAAGCATGCATTGAGCTTCAAACAATCAAGTTCTCCTACTGAGTTCATTGGGAATGAGGCAGGTGGGAACAGGGCTCTGGCGAGGACTCCAGGATTGTCAATCTGAGCCTCTTGTTCGAGGACTGCATTTACTTAATGCTGGTATTGCAGAGTTTGAAGGGATAAACTTCTGCCAGGCAAAAGCCCAGCATGAATCAGGTTTTATCATTAAACAGACCTGCAGCAGAAACATATGGCTTTTGCCACATCAGAACCCCTCGCCTGGGCTGAGGATATACCGCTTGCACAGATTGCAAACTGCCTTCACAATAGGAAGCCCTAAAGAAGCCATGCTCCTGTCCATCTCCACCTCGGAGCCAAGCAGTCCTTCGTATACCCTCTCAGAGAGGTGACGAGATCTGACAGAGGATGAGCCAGTAGACAGGAGGAAATAACCATGACCATTAGTTAAACCATGCTACCGTGGCTTCAACATCCCCCAGCGTGGAGCTGTGTGCAGCAGGCTGATCTTGTTGAGGGAACCAAGAATGTTAGTGAGGGGAGCTTGGAAGAGTCTATAGGATTTGTTCTAGTGTTTAACCCCTCACTGACTGGTCTCACCATTGGAGATTGCCACTGCAAACTCCCATTCTACTGAGCAACCTATAGAACCACATGGTCACCCTGTCTTCAACTGGTCTGAAGTTGGGAAGGGTCATTGTCTGGACCCTCGATGACAGGACAAGGCACCCTGTGTGTTCCCCCAGAGCTCTCCCACCAACTGAGGCAGAGAGGGAACTGCCCCCATCCTCCCACCTGTATGTGCCCTTTTTTTTAAAAGACAGATTGTAATGCTCTGTAGTCTAATTGCTTCTCTTAGCAGACAGATTCACATAATGACTATGGTGTTTTGAAACATTGAATAGCAGCTGTGTATCGGTAATATCTCTGGAGCAAGGTCAACTGCTCTGCAGTAAAAGTCTATCCTGCCTTTCATATCCCATCAGCACAATCAGTGAATTGGACTCCTTTCCGAATACTAAATGCGGCAGCAAAGTCCAGAATGAGCTTCCTTTGAGAGCGACAGGCTCTGCTTTGTGAGCCAAGATTGGATGTATGTTCTGGATGCTGCGTTGCCGCTGCTGTCTTTCCTGGTCCCTGCTCAGGGCTGTTTCTAGCCCCCGTTGCAGCCAGGTCAGGCAACATGCTCAGTAGCAGCGCTGATCCATATGGCCAGGCAGACAGAAAGATCACCGTGACCCAAAGATGTACAGGAATTGATGGCAAAGCCCATCTCCCCACAGCTCTTCACACTGGTATTCCAAAACCACACTCCCTCTCCATACGTGACGCCTCCAAAGCCTTGGGTCTGCCACCACCTTCCCAGGCAGCAGCCATAGCCCAACTGAATCAGCCTTTTTTTATCACCCTCCATTGCAGAGAGAGTCCCTCTGTTCCCTGCTTGTGCTCGCCATGGCAGACAGGTGAATGAACACTGCAAGGTCTGGAAGAGACAGACATGAGAAACCCCCTTGTCACGAGGTGGGTGTTGATGGAGCGGGCAGGGGCAGGTACACAAAGCTAGAGGAAAGCCCAGCTTTGCTGCTAAAGCTGTGTGCATGATGTAACTTTCCAGTACAGGTACTGATACTGCTTGATAGGAAAAACACTCATAGGAGAGAGTCTGACCCAGGCTAGCAAACTTCTTTCCCTGTTCACCACTGCAGAGGCCAGATGTGCCCAGATGAAGTGTGCCTACTCTGCCTAAGCCTGTCAAACCAATCTTTGCTTTGACATGGGCACCTTTAGTTTGTTTCTGCTTTGGTGTCTCTTTAAAAAGGAAAGGAAGAACTGGGAAAAAATCAGTTTCAACAAGTTTTCATTTCCTCCTCCCCCCTTCTTAAACAGATATTCATAAAACCTGTGTCTGTTTTCCCATGGCTAATTAGCAGTGCAGATAATAAGCTGGCTTCATGGAGTTAGCATGCATCAATGTCTCTGTTAACTGGGTTAATTACACAGTGGATGGGCATTTGTTTCCTGTGAAGACAGACTGATGATGAGAACGTGTCTTGGTTTCCCAGCAGACTCCGCAGTGCTTGGGAATATGAAGCACTGACCGTGTCTGATGGGAATATCTGCGGACCTCACCAGTGCTGTTCTTGAGACTCGGTGTATGGGGGGGCGGGGGGTGTTAATCACTCTGGCCAAGAAAATCATGTTCTGTCTTTCACTCACAGTCTGGAAAATAGGCTCCAAACACCGAGAACTTGTTCATGCTTCCTGCTGGGCAAGGAGGGAGAGGGGATGAGAGAAAGGGAAGGACAGATCTGCTCAGTGGCACTGAATCACCAAGGTCCCAGCAAGCAGAAAACTTGTTCAGCAGAGCCAGGGGAATACACTGTCGCCCCTTTCTGTGCCAGTAATTTGTCACACATGCTTCTATAGATATCAACCACTGATCTGCAGCCAACAAGCTGAACTTTATCTCAGCTTGCTCCATTCAGCCTGTCCTGCTGAGTCTCGGAGCAGCTCTCTGGGGCAGTGAATGGTGCAATGAGAGAAGGAGGGGAGCAAAGAAGTGTGAATATAATTGCTGTCTTGAGTTGGAGCACCCTGAGCAAGACACCCCTCACCGGACAGCGAGGCCTGCAGGTGTCTGAGTGTTTCGCCAGGAGAGCTCCTGTCATAAGTCCCTCTCTGCCAGGAGACATCCACAAGCTCTGGGCACGCAGAGCACTGCTGTCAGCGCGGGCTCCAGCAGCCCAGCAGATGGTGGGAGCTGTGCCCGCAGAGTTGGTGCAGTCAGCACCTGCATGGCACAAGCCACCTCCAGGTCAGGCGCTGGGTGTTTTGCAGAGTTCGAGCTGGAGGCACCATCACCACAATCAAACCCAAGTGTTCCCAGCCACAACTCACTCACCATCCCTGCTGCTTCCTGCAGTATTTTAGCATTCAGCCTTGCTTTTCCCATTTCCCATTATCTCTGACAGCTGGGTAAAGCACATGACCCTAGCAGTGTCACAGCGATGCTGCATGCTGCTCCTCCATGCGGGCCAGTACTGGGGGGTGAGGGGGGGCTGGGGAGCTCACCGGTGCCATGCTGTTGCCATGCCAACCCCATCCCCACTCTGCCGCATCCTGCGGGGTGTCCTGCCTCTCTGGCTTGCTCTGGCAGGTTTTTCTCCTTTTCCAGGAGATGGAGAAGGGTTACAGCAATAACTTCTCTGTTGGGGAGTGGGGAGGGGAAGCGTAAAGGCCTGCATTTTCCCTTCAGTGAAGAAATTTTCCCCCCTGGGCCCCAGAGGCAAGCTCTAGGTGTGAGCTAGGGGATGGAGCTGCAGCGGGATGGCTCTTCAGGGGGTAGAAATCCATTTCATTTCTCCACAAGGCAGTGCAGTGTGCCTGGGTCCTGGCTGCACTCACCCCCCAATTGCAGTCCGACCTCCAGCAAGAGGAAGTGATACAAATAAAACTGAAAAGTATTTCTATATGCCGTGTGGCTGGCTAACTAAACAGGAAGAAAATCTGGGTTTCCTCAGTTTTCATTCTTAAAATGCCCCAAGAGATAGTGCATGCATGGACAAGACAGTACGGTGCACACATATATGGAGAGAGACCAAAAGAAAGTGTGAATACATGGTAGCTTTCAAAGGGTTAAGAGCAACATCTCCGTTGGCAGAGGAAAGGAGAGATGAATTCACAGGCTCAAGAGCAATTTCAGAATCCACTCAAGCTTCATGCCACTCTGTGAAATCTCAGTGCACCTCAACTAGATCAGAAATTGGTTTACATTCCCTTCTATGTGTTTATGAGTTTGTAAAAGCTGAATTATTTTATTCCATTGCTACTCCAGGAAATTATAGCAAAGGCATCTATTGGGAGAAGAACTAGGATTCATTATAAAGTTGCTTAAACAAAGTCACTGCTATCAGAATTGCTGGATCAGATAGTATTTTATTTTTATTACACTGCAAGGAAATACCTTGGCAGCAGTGCTAACTTTGTCCCAGCATGTGATGGGGGATGGTGGAACTGTGGTCAGATGCAGTCAGTAGAAAAATTACTTTTCACTTCTCAGAGGACACAATTTCACCTGGAGGGTTTCATTTTTTACTAGATTCCATACTTGCTTGCACAGTGGCTGTGATTCCCCTTTTTCCATCACTGTTGGAGAGAGGACAGCAGGCTAAATGGATCCTGGGTCTGTCCCAAGCAACTAGACTTATTTTAACCATAATGTGTGCGCAGGCATTATAGGCACAAAGATATTGGCTTTCCTGTAGTACTTTGCATCCTCTCTACTCATGTGCCAGCCCTGCGTGTGCTAGGCTCTGCACAGACACGGGGCAGCACCAACACTTTGTGCATAGCACACGAGCTGCTTCTCACTCTGAAAGGTTAAGGAAGCTGTCCCTTCTGCTGTGACACATGAGCTTCCATTGAATACAGCATCTTTCACCCTTCCTTTCATCTCTTCCGTCTCCCTAGCCTCAACCTCTTGGCCTCCTTTCTGCTCCCTCCTTCCCAAATGCTTTCCTCATGTCAGTTTTGCCTTGCTCAATCAAGAGGTTCACAAGCAAAACCCAATTGTAAAACAATTTGAAAGCAATTTTGCAGCTGCCTCATGATAAGAGGCAGAGCTAGTATCAGGGATGTTCGCTTTAGAACCACGATGCACAGAAATAATTATCTCAGCTGATGAAGAGAGAAAGAGAGAGAAAGAGAAAAAACAGATGCAGCACGTGCCCAGATGGTCTGGCTGGCTCCTGCCTGGATTTCTGAATTGCCGTCAAATCATCTTGGATGCCTGTGGTTTTCCCAAGACATCTGGAGAAAGTTTTCCCTTAAGAAACAGATGCTGTAAACCACCCCATGCACAAGTTCACTACACTGTTTTGCCCACTGCATAGATGTGGCCCAATTACTTCTTTGACACCAGACCACCTTCACTCAGCTGATCTAAGTGGTGTATTTACACCCTCAGATAGGAAGGAAGTGAATTAGAAAATAATAGTATTACATACATCCGTCATTGTGAATCATTACTCATTGATTAATTTCCTCAGTTATCCTTTATGTTAGCATATCTGAGCTCTTTGGGAAGGGACTGTGTTTGCTTCATGCCTGTACATAGCACAACTAGTCTCTGGTCTCAGCTAGCTTCAGTTGATGCTACAATAATAGAACCGAGTCATTAAAAACAGCCATGACATACTGAAAACTCATATCTTTTCTCTGAAACTAAAGTAAAAATAACACTCTTCCCCGCAAAGCTAAACCCAAATGCAGCCACTTCTAAAACTTTCACTATAACTTTCTGATCCAGATCTGAAAATTGCCTGTCAAATCAAGCCAACAAATTGCAGCGCTGCCCTTCCTCCGCTAATTCTGTGCCAAGACCAGCGTTCCTGCCTGAGCTGCAGGAGGAACTGAATGAATAAACAGCGTTTGCCTTCAAATTCTGTACCTTTTCCTCCAAAGATGACAGCAGATAATCAGACACACTCTTGATTTAATAGAAGATCCTGGAGAAGATTAAAGCTGAAAGAAATAAGCCACATACAAGGAACTTTTATCCGTAGGTGGGAGGGATTTCCTAGGCAGTTTTGCAAGGGCAGCCACACAGTCTGAAGGAGTGGACAGAGGTTTCCTCTGCCACCTGAGAAAAAGTGGTTCCTTAAAGGAGATATGTCTCAAAACCCTAGGGAAGCAAAAGAAGAAATTCCATGGACCAGAGGCCAGCAAAGTACCAAGCCCTTTAAGCCCCCACAACGCAACAGTCTTCAGCAGAAGGCATGCCCCAAATGCCTGGACGCACAGCTCCAGAGATACTGTCACACCTTAACACATCCTACTTCAGAAGTCCTTGTAGATCAACTTTAAGATCAGAAATGTGCAAGTGGTACACAGCCCATGCCAGGGAGCAACTTTCTGGCACAGATACCCAACACAAGGTCAGTATTCCCCTTTTCTTTCTGAATCTGAATTTCACAGGCATTCCCACTTCTGCGGTATTTACTTGTGCCTGATCACTGCCCAGTTACTTTCAATAATCTAAGAGGCCTTCCCCAAACGTGGAAAGAAGAGCTCTGTACAAAACCAGGACGTGGTGTAGAATGCAATTAAGGATGAAATGCAACCCGGGTGCCGGTAGCACAGTCCCTTAAAAATCAGTGGGGTGATACCATGACACTTGCATAAGAAATTTTGCCCTTCATAAGGATAAGAAGTGATTGAAATCTTAGAAATAATAAAATTGGACTGAGTGGATGGAATTACTAAAAGAATCTTAGCAGTCAGGGAAAACCATGAGCTGTTCCTCACACAGCTCCCTCAAAACTCCTTCCCCAGCGTCTGACTGGAGAACGTGCCACCTTCATTTGTATGCAGCCCATGGACTTCAGTCAAATACCTTGCACAGTCTTTTATTATTGCTGTTATACTTGGGGATGAATTCAAACAACTCCTGTTAGCAATTGTGAGCAGAAAGCCAGACAGAAAGTAAAAGACATACCTGCCTAGGGACTGACCTCTTCCCTCCCCAAGCTGTCTGACACTGCAAGTGGCCCCAGAGAGGGGAACATCCCGCACAGAGCCCCAGTTACAGGCAGGGCCAGCGGATTAACTGCACATCCCTACGGGATAACAGCTGCCCTGACAGTGCTTTGTGGTGCTGGAAACTGACCCAAAGGAGAGAGTAATCCGGGCACATTCAGGATTCTTGAAATATAAAATCTGTCCCTGCTTGTAATAACTCCAGAAATTGTCACAGGTGCTTCAGAGCTCGTCCTAAATCTGGACTTTTCTTTAGAAATGAAATGTTCTGCCTGCCTGAAACCATGGCTTGCCAAAGGTCATCTTCAGACAGGGGATATTCAGATTTGTTCTTCATTCCTTCTTCAGGCAAAATCCTGATTTAAGGACTTCTGACACTTGATTGGTGAATGAAGTCTGAGTGAAAACAGTGGATGTCGGTGGTCTTGTCAGTGGCATGTTGAATGGGGTCCCATGCTGGGGTGGGCACTGTGTCTGTGGACCCCTGACACCTCCCTAATCATCTTGTTAGGTCAAACGGGTTCTGCAGCATTTTGAAACTCCAAATCCATAGAAACAAATCCTCCTGAAGAGACAGAATGTGCCTAAACTTGCTATCCAAGTGTCTATTCCAGGCCCTGAGCTGAAATACAAAAAAGACAAACTGTGCACCTATTAGCACTGCATCAATATCATTTAAAGCCCCATTCTGAGGATGGCCTGGCAGCCCTATTAATGCACCTAATTTCCTCGCATCTCTGAATGGACATAAATAATTGTGCAGTGCTGGCCCTTCCCACTCCATCCTCTCCAGCCAGACAGATTATCTCTTGTTCTTTCCCTAGATTTGGCTTCAGGATGCAAACACCATTTATGGTCATTGATTGTTCAAAAGGCCAAGTGTATAATGTACCATAAAATGAGATTTTTAATACTCATTGGGAGATTAGAGCCGCTCTGTTTTGTTAAAGCAGACTGTGTTCCCACACTTCAATGATCCCCAGCTCCTATCGCTTGCCACTGGGTTGAAGAGAACCTATTGTGGTGAGAACACCCACTGACCCAGCATGGACTTAGCTTAAATGATTCTGTCTTCTGCTATTGTTTTTACCACTTTGTCTTCCAATTTTTGCATTGCGTTTGATTCTAATGCTTTGGAGATGGAAGAGTTACAGGGAAGGATTCGCGAGCAGCCAGCAGGTCGGGTCCCAGCTCAGTGGAAGAGGAGGGTGTGTGGTTAATGGGTGCAGTGTGGTACTTCGGTGCCTGGAGAGCAAGGCTCCAGGCAGCACAGGCACAGCTCAAGGCTGTTGCTTTAGCCCTGCATGCCGCTTGCATGGGATTGTGCACAGGCAAGAGGTGGTTCACTCTCCTCCAGCAGAGATGTGCCAAGGAAGGCCCTGTCCTGGACAGGCCAGCTTTCTCCTGGCTGTCTCTGCGGAGGAGAGGCCCTGGTGGAAGACATAAGAGGAGGGGTATCTACAAATAGATGGCAGGCTCGGCACCTCACAGCTCTGGAATGTCGTTCCCATGAAGCAAAGCTGAAGGATCAGTATTATTCTCCATGTAACCCAAAGGTTGGAAAATTAGCAAAGCCGAGTCTGGGGAACAGACTGCAAGCAAAGGAGAGAAAAATCTATCATCAATTAATCACAATAGGCCATCTTTTCTCAGACTTCTGTAAAACTCCAGTGTGATAATTTAGTGGTGAGAATATCCTCTAATGAGCTTCAAGGAAACTGCAGTCGTCTTAATGGGCTTCTTAATGAAGAATCATTTAGGTTTTTATTAACACTGAGGAAAAACACATGGTGTTTGGTAGCTATTCGGAGCTGGATGAACATGAATAATTGCTTCAAATGTTCAAACACAAGCACTCTAATGGGCCCCTGTTTGGTGCTTGAAGGGATATCACAATTTTGGTCTTTGGGAACTGTATCCAGAAAGAAGATTTTATTTTGGTTCCTAAACAAAATTTCCAGCACATCAAGCTCTGTGGCAAGTATCATGGGTACTGTATGGTTCCCAGATGTTCTCACAACTAAAGACAGTTTGAAGATCCAGTGGAAACTACCAGTGGATCTCACCTTTGAATCTTGTACAGGGTTTGCTCTAGGTTCAGTCAATGCTCACTGACAGCAACGTTTGCCAAGGCATTCCGATTTCTCATTCTGCTCCTACCTGTTATTTTCTATTTTAATCCTTTTCAAGTCCTGATACAACTTCTAGTCAAATGGAAGAAAGCCTCCCATTGGCTTCAAAGGTCTGTGGCCCAGCCTCATAGTCAACAGAGACTTTGAGGTCCCTGTGATTTTTGGCATTCGTGATTCCACTCTGGATTCTGAAACCTCATACCTGACATAAGCTACCTGCTGACAAAAAAGGGAAAAACAAGATCACGACACACCAGTTGAGATAGACTGGGAGAGGAGGAGGGAACTTGTTGTCATTTCCCATCACAATCTGGCTAGCTAATGGACAATCTGTTCTGCAGGCATCACAAGTCCAGTATCAGTAAAGAAGTTGGAGTTAATAAAGCCAAGACTTTCACGCCCTGCGCAGCCATGTGGGATTTGTTCATTGTATCACACAGTTGCAGCCCCCAGAAAGACTTGTGGCTGATCTTGCATGTAGACCTCAGTTTCAAATGTCAGCAGCTCATGGGAAATCTTTCTTTATAGTTATGAGAATGGCTTCAGATAGAGATAATTACATCCAAGAGTATAGCAATCAGGCAGTTATAAAAGCATGCACACTGCAAGAGGCAAAAGAGGTGCTAAGACAGGGAGTAGAAGAGGCTATTTATTCTTTCCCTTGGCCTAGATTTGCTGCAGGAGTTTTCTCCAACTTTCTCTGATCACCTCCCTCCAGCCCTGTTCGTTGTGTTCCTTAGGACTGCTGTGAGCACCAGGAATCATCCTGCCTCTGCAGAGCCTAATGCCTTCACCTCCATCAGCAAGGATGACTGGTGAGCATTGCTATGAGGGGCATTGAAGCCGCCCTCTGAACTCTGCTCTTTCTCCTGTAACGCTGCTGCATCAATAAGGTCCTGGACAGGGAAAGGCTGCCTGGACTCCCATCCCTCTGACCTGAGCACAGTGTTGATGAGGCAGGGGAGTGCAATAAGTGCAGCAGCTGCTTCCTGACTCCCATGCCATATCTGGATAGGTGGAGCAGAGCTCAGGAGAAATCAGAGCTGCCTTTCCCCTCATCCTCATCATTCATGCAGCCTCTCTCTCTCTCTCCCCGTAAAGGCCATTCAGCGCTGTAGGTGGGCTGAATCATCCTCAGGAGGCGTTTATCCTTTCCTTTGTATTGCAGAGGAAGTAAGGAGACAACTCTCCTAACATGGCACCTGATAAATGAATCAGACCTTTCCTCACCATCTGCCTCTATTTCCCCAGCCCAGCTGTTCGTATCGCAAGCTGTAAGAGACAGAGATTCTCTCTGTCATGTAGCCCTTAGCACTGCTGAGCATGAGCGGGAAGCTCCAGCTCCTTTCCTTATACCATTAACAACTGGGTCAACAGCCACGTGTAGAGGTTCTGGCCTTAGCCCCCCTGGGTACACCAATCTCTCCCTGGTCTGAGTGAGAGGCTTTGCCTAATTATAAGCTTTGTAAGGGACAGCCGAATTTATTCCTAAGAGACCAGTTCTTGGGAAAGACAGAAATAACCATGAAATTACTGTCTTAATCTATATACTGCTTACTGTGCAATCAGAAGGCTAGCAGTTACCATGCAATTATGGAGTTAATTAAATGGGTATCTGGGCCTTTAAACATAAAACACTACCAGGAGGTACCTGCTGGGTGTTGGATTTCGGAGAAATAAACAAGACAAAAGAAGGGGGAACGGAAACAAGCTTTTTTAGATTAGCAAGGAGGAAGGAAAGGGTGTTCATCATTTTCCTTTCTCATGCTCCAGTTTGCTAGATACCAGGAGTTGAACTCTTGCTTAATTTCCAAGACCTGTGCCTCAGTGCAGTAGAAGCAGCAAGGCTTTTGCCAAATTCAATAGAATTAGTCAATAATATTTCATTAATACAGAGGCAGTATCACAAGCTTTTAAGTGTGAACACAGTAATCACAATTTATTTTCAAGCTAGATTTATTGTCCCTGTACAGCTGGCAGGAAAATAAATGGTAATATTACCATTATAATTAATCTCTAACCTTGAAATTCTAGTAATGGCTGAGAAAAGAAAAGGAAACTATCTTTAGGGAGGAAGGTTCTGGGAAGGTATTACATGCAGGTGGATTTACTCCACTTTCAGTTAAAAGACTAACACTTCTGTTACACTATCAGCTTTGATTTGCCAGCATCTTTCTCCAGTTTTATTGCAAGCAGAAATTAGGTTCATCTATTTCTAATGGAGTCAACACCAAATTAAAAGTGTATTTGCCCAAAGAGTTCATGAGTGCTTTGGGTTTCATTTGAATGGCTCCTAATTTACACCAATTTGAGGACAGCTATTCCTGCTATTTGTTTGGATTTTCCTTTGGGATAGCCCAACGTGACTAACTCCCATCCCTTTGTGATCTGATCCACTCAGTTTATGTACAAATCATCTTGGGGTCAATCAGTCAAATTTCTCCTTAGAAACAATGAGTTAAGGGCTTTCTGATCTGGGGTCCCAAAGCCTTCACCCTTCAACCTGAGTAAGAGATGGCAACTTTCTGGTGCCCTCTGAACACATTTGAATCAAGAAAGTGACTGTCCACACTTGAGGATCTGCTACTTCTGTGGAATAATTTGACCACTTTCGCAGTCAAGCAAAGACTGAGCACATGAGGGACTGAATTCCCTCTTACTGACAAATCAAAGCTGCAGTGAAGAGGAGGCTTCCTACCCTCACTGCCTGGTGTTTCTGCCTGTTTCTCTACTTCCAATGCTCTCACAGCTCCCTAGTGCTGTGTCAGGCTCTTCCTTCCTCCCAGCAGCTTTCTGGGCTTCTCTATAAAGTTACATGTGATTCTCATCAGTGCTTGCAGAAGTTACTCCCAAAGGAGAAGCAAATTACTTGCAATTTCTCTTCCTTCTACAACATTTCTTCATCTCACTTGTGATAAGTAGTCTACAAGCTAGTGCTTTCCAGGATGCAGGTATCCCATCTCCAAACATGCTGTAAGTCAATTTGCAGGTCTAAAACTTGTAGGTTCCTAACCACAGAGGAGCTGTGGATCTTGAATGGCCAATTACTACCCCTTTTGTCTGCTTCAAGGGTCCTCCTCCACTTCCCTGGCTGCCCCTCAAAAAATTAACAATTACCATTTAGCAAAGGTAAGCTCAGGAGATTTTCCAGCCACATGAGATCCATCTATTGCACTACAGCCCGTGAATAAACTACCTACTGCGATAAACCTGCATCTCCTACACAGAGAGGTCCGACAGACTGAGATTAGCATAGATCCACAGAAAGAAATTTAAGAAAAAAATAATCATACCTAATCTCCTGTAAAAACAGGGTAAAGAAAAATCATCAGCTGTCCAAGGCACATAGTAAGGTTTGAATCATGCTCTATGCTGGAAAGAAAACCTGGAGTCTTGAGAGTGATAGTGACAGTTTTTAGATTAGGCAACTAGACATTATTCAAATTTCCACCCTCTCTATTGCTAATTAATCTGGACTCCCACTCCTGTACTGAGATTCACTGTAGAATTTCCTCTCTGACTGCTCCTGCTTGGGTTTCCAAGGGAGATTCCCCCATCCATTGGAGTGTGATAGCTTGATTCATTTTTGGCTCACTTCTCTGTTATGCCTAAGTGATGGACAATGTGTCTGGAAGCCAGTATAGAATAACAACGTTAACTCTGTGTTTAGCAAACAGACTAAACTTAAGAGAAAGCTGCCAAAGAAACCCTGAGGAAAAGAAAGTGATGAAAATATAAACGATTAGAAAGAGATAAGAGACAAAGAGTCTAAACCTGTCCAGGGAGAGAGGAAATGAAAGTGGGAAAGTGGTATTCAGTGGGTTTAAATCAACTCACTGATTATCACAGATTGACACCAGCTGAAGATCTGCCTCCCTGGACGCTGCTGGGAGGAGCTCAGCCCTCTGCAGACTGAATCCTAAAGCTTTTCCCAGCATTAAGATTGGGGAGCCTGAGTTTGTTCTGTTACAGTTTTGCATCAGAGCGTGTTGATCTCTAATGCAGTCCCTTTGTATCCCCTCCTCAGACGCAGGCAAAAGAGGAAGGAACAGCATTTGGAAAGGGCCAGATGATTTTTGGTCCCATGCTCTCCCGGCTTACAGGCTGTAGTGCCAGTTTACATCTGAGACACGAACTCTTCCCTCTTTCCCAATGAACACAGATGGTACAATGTTATCAGTGCAAGACCAGAGCGCTCAGTGTGCTTCACCCTGGTATCTTGATGTCCTCAATCAAAGCTCTTCTTCAGGATGATCCAACTTGCAACCCTCATTCCGGGGCTCCCCATTGCCTCCCTTGCATCTAGGACCCCAACGCTAAGTGTGCCCTCTTTCTTTGGTCAGTACGGTCAGTCCATCCTGGAGGATGGCTCAGGCATGAATATGATCAGATTTGCAAACATGTGTGTGTGCTTGTGTAGTTAAAAGTTGCCTGTAGAAGCACGTTCCTCAGACATGGATAGGTTCCCCCATCCTAGAAGGATGAATTTATGGAAGTGGAGAAAGTTGTTTTAAATTATTCAATATAAATGTAAATAGGAGAAAGGGTTCCTTTGAATAAATTGTGTTATTTATGCTCAGCCCTGGAAAAATGGGCAGCAGGTTAGGATCTGCTTGCAAATCGAAGGCATTTGTTTTCCTGGTAGTTGATGCAAATAACATAAATATGCTTTACATTTTAGAAGGAAGCTTATGAAATATTAAAGCCAAATTCCCAAGTCCCATCTCCTATTGAAATGGAGTGCTCTTGAGGGACACTGGAGGATATTGTGGTGGTAAAGCACAGGAAGGCTGAGGTGTATGTGCAAGACAGAGAGAAAGCAAAATACGGAAAGGGATAGCTGGGGAGACAGTTGTGTTTATACAAAGAAAGTGATGGCAAGAGGGAGGGAGGGATGGATGAAAAGAGAAAGGAGCATGTATTATGTTTGTGTCTCCCAGGAGGGTCTCCCCCTCTCCCATTCCTTGTGTGTGTGCATGGTACGGACTGTGTGTGTGTGTCTGGGGATGGATTCTCCCAAGGGACAATAACAAAAAAGGAACAGGGCATGGAAGTCCCTTGAATTATTCAATGTTCATAAATTACCACTCTTTGTTGCTCCTTTATCTGGAGGATGTGTTTTCATTTCAGGGGAGAGATGGCATACGACCATGGGCCCTGACAGCGCACAGGTCATTCAGGCAGGATACAGAGAACCATGCAGGGAGAGAGAACCGAGAACACAACTTTTCAGATTTCACCATGTTTCTGTAACATGAGACTTATTTCTTCTCATCTAGAGTATCCAGTTCACCACAAACAAGTAGAAAGTGAAGGGCAACTCTGTAGCAAGGGGGTAGGAAAAAAAATGCTTTTTTTTCCTCTCAAAGCTCTGCATATCCTTCATACCCTGCACATCTCTTCCTTCACACTATGAAGTCCCACAGCCTCAGGGATCTCCCAAAATATTCCAGAGACTCCTTATCCCACACCAGAAGTGAAGCCGTTCAAGCAGCTATTTTCCTACCCCGTAACCAGGAACAGCCCTCCTGGTACACTGAAGCCATAGGATGCTCCACATCAGTTTGTGCTTGGAACAGAGCAAGCACTGGGAAAGGGTTTTTTTGGTGGGATTGGGGAGGTGGTACAGCTGAGTCATAGCAGCGCTTGGACTCAAGCTTGCCTTTACCTAAAGCAACAGCGAGTGCCCACACACCAAGAAATAGACGATAGCTCTGCACTGCACTGGTGAAAGGGGCTGTTAGCCCTGAAGTACTGCTTTTTGTTTTATTTTTGATTGCTACATCTCTATCTGAGATCGGGATTAAAAAATCCAGGCTCTGGGAGTGACAGGTGAAGGAGGAGGAAGGAACACAAGGACTGCAGTTTCTGCAGCATTGGTTCATTACAGCAAAGGCACATTCCTGGGTGCTACACAGTGCTTTGGCTCACCTTTAACACATAAGCCCTAAGAAGCCCCCACACCACATGCCAATAGATGCAGGAGCCATGCCGCTGTGGTGCCAAGGAGGAGTTTCTGCAGTTCCTGAGCTGGATAGCCAGGAACAGGGCCAAGGGACTCAACAAGAGCATCGCTGCCTGCACTTCAGCAATCCTGCTGTGCCTTCAGGCTCTCCTGTAACTCAAGGGCAGAGCTGCAGTTCTTCGAGTCCCCCAGGGCAGGTTTCTGCAGAGCTCTGGCTGCGCCCTGAAGAAACAACGCAACACTCCCTGCATGGCTAACTGCACACAGTCTCCTACCTTCCTTCCTTGCAAAGGCGTCTATCATTACCTACCAGCAAGTCAAACATGGTGTGGAGGGAGAGGGGTATCTTCTGGCAGACCTTTTGCCCAGGAGTGTTGCAGCACTTGGAGCACTGGCTCTAGAGAGCCAGAAACTGCCCTACCTCATTCTTCCTGCTGACTGTTAAAAACTCCACTCTACAGAAAGCAGGATTGCTACCTCACTGCTTCCAAGGTTGAGGCCTTCAAATAAAGGGGACTATTTCACACAGCAGATTCTTGCTGGGCCGTTTTAAGAGAACATCCCTTCCACCCTTTTATCTTTCTCTACCTTGCGTGGTCCTCTCGCAGAGCAGAGATGGTAAGGTGAGGGCTCTGCCTTGCTATCATGGCCACCACCCACTGCTGAACTGCTGTTGGAGGGCAGGATGGAAAAAGGCAGAGTTTATTATCACAGGATGAATAACACCATCAGTGGTTGAGTCCCAGCGATGCACCACAGCCCATTTCCTTCCCTCCTTTGCTCGAAGATGGACAGGGCACCATCCACCGTCTCCTAACACTTAATCAGAGAGCCTGTGTGAGCAGAGGTAATAGACCACATGTCAATTAAATCTGTGGCTAGTGACCAACGGGGTGGCAGTTGTCAGAGCTTGTTGCAGGGAAAGGAGGGTAATTATCAGCTGTAGTAGGGAGCAGAAGCAATCACCTGTTTTGGTGCTGTTTGATTAGCAGGCTGCACTGCCTCTGGAGAGCAGGGCCATGAAAAATGCAGGAGAGTGGATGTGTGTGCGACTCAATAAACATCATTACTGCAACAGGAGATGGGAAAGGCCTGTTTGTACAAGGGGCTGCAAGCTGTCCTGCCAGAGCAAAGCAACCAGCAGTGACTCAGAGGACAGTGACACCAAGCAGCACAGGGGAAAGGCTCTGGGAAACAAGCAGCCCTGGCTCTTTGAAAGCATCCCATTGCGTTTCTCCAGCTTGTTCCCATAATAGAGAGTTGGATTATATGGGACAGCCACATGTGCATGGGGTTATGACTATATGTGTACAGCATACACACATGTGCTGTGCTGGCAGACACCAGGGCATGCATGTACTACTTCTATACATAAGGCAGTCAGTGGATTTATGAGCAAAATGCATAAAACGCAGGTCTCTGCCTTTAGTGGCTGCAGACAGGGGAAGCTGACTGTCCCCAGCATCTGACACATGAGAGCAAGGAATAGAGATTAGCCATGGCACTGCCCTGCAGCTGAGGCAGAAGGCCGTGCACACACTTCTCTAACATGCCTTCAGCAAACAACCCAGCTTCTATTTTGTCTGATTTATTTTCTTCCTTCCCTCTTGAGATAGGCAGCATAGCCACTTCAGATATTTCTGGGGCTAAATACGGAATACAGTAAAAGGCAAGCAAAATCAGGGTTTAAGCACCTGCCTTCCTAGGCTGGATAAGTCCAGGGAATCTGAAAAACTCCAGGCGTTCCTTTGAAAGATGGTTAGGTGATCAATCTCTTCATTCCAGTAAGAGCAGAATGTCCCTTAGCAGGTCACCTTTCTGCCTGCAGATCCAATTTCCAAAGTTTTTACATTTCTGAAACACTTTATTTTTTTAATTGAATGTACTTCTCATCTATAGTACTGCCAGTGCCAACCCTGAAGGCAACAGAAAGGAGCAAAAGGGAAAAGGGCAATATTTAACTTCCGATTAGAGAGTGTGTCAGTCTAAATAGGGACCTGCAACTTGCATTGAACATTTTTATAACATACAGCACTTCTGCAGCATTTTAAGTAGGAACCCCAAAAAAGACATCAGTTTGAACTCGTTGACTTGATGACTGATTGGGCCATTGCCTATGTCTGGAAGCTGTATTTGTATTTACCGACAGAGTTTGAGATTCCAGCAATGCAATCATTTGCTTGAGTTCCCCAGGCAATGGTGTATAATACGTGGCTATAAACGGTAATGGATATAGAAGTATTAGTGTGGAGTCTAACTGGCAGAGAAAACAGCAACTGGTGGAGGTCCAGGAAGGGCAGCACATCTCAGCAGGGCATGCTGTTTAGTTGCAGAGGAGCAGGAAAGGGAGGACTCACCTGGAACCATCCGCTGCCCATGTCACCTCTGCCAGAACAGCACAGCTGGGTGTGTGCTTTTTTACATGCAGGCTGGCAGCTCAGTGGGAGAGAGGCAACAGTTCGGAGCACTCTGTCAGCAGAGACCAAGAGCGTTTGCCTCGCCTGTAGAACACATCCCAGTGCTGTTCTGGCTGACCAGTGAGTACTGGCACAAACAGAGGCAGTTCCCGCATTATGGAAAGGTAAGCAGACTTGTGAACCAGAAGCACCACAATAAAAACAATCCTCCAACACACACACTTTAGAGCCTGTCTAACCAGGCTCCTTCCCCAGCCCACAGGATGGCAAACAATTCATCCACCCAGCTCTCATTTCCGTGCTCCGCTCTTCCCCAGTTGTGACCTGGTGCCGGAGCAAGGGCTGTCCAGAATTTCCCTGGGGCCTCAGGCATGAGGTGTCGCCCTTGTTCCTGTGAAAGAGCATGTCTTTTGCCATCCTCCATCCCTGCAGTGTGCAGTCACAGCTCCGTGCCATGAACACGCTTTGTAAATGCTGGGTTAATCTTAGTGAAAACAGAAGATGTGATAGAACGAAATAGGAAATCTCAAAGAAATTGCAATGGCATCTTGCACCCTGCACTGATAGCAGGAAAGCACATATTTCTACCCGGGGGGAAAGGGCTTTCTCATCCCTTTTTTTCTTTCCGATGGAGCAGCACCCTTTAGTCATGCAGTCCTGTCTGCACTGCTGGGATATGCTGTAACACCCCAGTGCATGGCTGGATGCTACAAGTGGATCACACGGGCTCCTCCTGCCAGCTGGATGCTGGTGTTGCCACCGGCTCAGCACCAATTATTTATGAAAGGAAATAGAAACAAAACTGCTTGACATTTGAAAAGAAATCATTACCATGCACTTGTGACGAATCAGAGCTGGAGTGCTTTAAAGTTCCGCCGTCCCAGCGCTTAATTAGAGACCAGGCGGCTTATGTTTAGCTCTCATGAAAAATTTAACCCCCAGTTGCTTTGCCTGATTCCAGCCAAACCCTGCTTCTGGCCCATCCCCTTCCACTTCAGCAGGGTGCTGGGCTAATCCCCCCTGCCCAGAGACATCAACCCCAGCTGGAAGCAGCCTGGGGACTGCTCAGGGTAAGTGTTTCAGCAGAGCTCCTGACCCCACAGGGATGGTTTGGCAGTTCAATCCATTAGGACAGGACCTTGATGCAGCCTCTGGGAATTTCAGTGAAGCCATCAGAGCCTTTCCCTTTCCTCCTGTGCCAGAAGACTTGGTGCGTCGGCTCTGTGGGGTCACCATCCACAGGGCAGGATCAGCTTTGGCCAAACCTGGCCTGTTTTCTTCCTAGTTTTCACAAAATACACCTCCATGGATGGCTGAGCTGAAGAGACTTTTTTCCCCTATTCCTGAAAGACCTTAGTGGCTGCATGGGGTAGTAATTAGAGCCTACCCCCCATTTTGGGAGTCCTGTCTCAGCTGCTCTGCTCCCTCTGGATGACACTGCTCGCCTCCATGTCTCTCATGTATAAAATGGGTGTAGCAGGTGTAGTGTGAAGATAAATAGACTGAGTAGCACAAACTGCTCAGATAATGGGATCTATATAAGCTTCCACAGTAAATGATCATTGTAGCTACAGCTGAATTTCCCTAATCTAGACAAGCCCCTGCTCTCCTGTCCTTCAACTAGCAGTTTAATTTGCATTAAAAAAATCCTTCCAAGATGATGTGGATTGCACTTTTTTTCCCCCTCCATGCTTTACAAGGTATAAACATTGCGTCGTCTTTTTAAATGTAGCCTGTGGGTAGGGATTCCTGTGAAATTGAGAAGCGGGCCATTTTTCAGATAAATGATTTATACAGAAGATGCTATGGATGACCTGACGCTGACCTGTTTGAATTAATTCCAGCATTTGAGCTTCCATTTCTATTAAAACTCCATTTACCAGGGAAGTGAAAAGGTAATTATCGTCCACAGCTTTAAATCACTCTGCTGCTGAATTATTAAAGGGAAGAATTAAAAATAATCAGGCTTTTTCATTATACTTCATAGAGAGGAAATTAAAGGTGTAAGAATGTATTTTTTGCTTGAATTTAAGTATTCATTTCTGAGATTTATGTAGAAATTGAAATTATTCTCTCTGCGTGCCCAGCTCATTCTCTTTATGAAAGACGCACAGACACACACATGGGGGGGAAAGAAAAAAGTAAAAACCCTCTTGTAGAATTAAAAGAAGAATAGAAGGAAGAAGGGATTTAACATGAAAAAGTATGGAAGAGTGTTTTGCATTTTAATACCCTTTTTTTTCTGCACAATTACACCTCTGAGTGATCCAGCAGAGGGAGATTAAGCTGCTACTAATTTCAGATATACAGTTGTAAAATGCTAGGTTAGTTCTTATCAGGAGAGGCAAAAAAATCTAACACTGTCAGGCAGTAGGAGATAGCTGATTGCTTCTGATGTCTGGAAGCTCACAGGAGAAGCGCTACAGCAGGGACTGACTGGATCAGAGCAGTCCAGTAACATTGCCTCCTCCCAGGGAAAGGTACCAGCTGCTTTACACAAAACTACAGAATTTTCCTCACTTAATAAATCCTAGCCCTCTTGCCAAGCAGGCAGTAGTTTGTACCTTTGCAGCATGAAACTAGGATGGAGATAGTTGATCAAGTGGATGGATACACACAACAAGATCTAACATACCTGTGGAAGTGCTCCGTACCTCCGAAACCAGGTAGCTTTTCATGAGTCTTGGTCAGTATTTCACCTCTCTTCATATCTGGAGGCAGTGAGCTCCGAGGATAGATCATGCCTACAAGCTCGCCATGCTACAGGGTGGTTGTAGCTACTCCTTCATGCCAGTTTAATAGCACTTTGCCATTCCCTGAAGCAGAAAGACCTTTCTTAAACAATTTTTCTCCTGTGCAAGAACAAGCCTAGCAGCTGATAAATCTGGTCTCAAAGCATGAACAAGCAGTTTTGGGGCTGGTATAATCTTTGGGGAGATCCAGGAACATTCATCTGTGTAGAACTACGAAAAAAATGTTGCAGCCCAGAAGGGAAAACCCCTTTGTTCCATTCCAGAGTCAAAAGCAAGTCCCAAAACACTGGGCTCCTGGTGTGATTGCCCAGCCCACCACCTCCTCCTGCGGGATGAGGGCAGACAGAGCCCCCCGCCCCACAGCCTCCCACTGTCTCCTGTAATTCATGAAGGCAATGCCACCGCCTAGCTCCGTGCTGCCCAGTCCAGAGGGGTCAGTATGGGACACCAGGCCAACCAGGTACAACATGAAGGTGACAGAAATATTTATTTGATACTGGGTACCATCTCCACTCCAGCCAGTCACTGGCCAGAGGTAGCAAGGAAACTCAAGCTACACCCTTTTGTACAGTCTGTCAGCAGCGTCACTGGATGCAGACACATTACTGGCCCAGTGGTAACTGGGTTAGAGGCTGTGAAAGAGGTACGAAAGAGATACAGTAGTAAGTGAGGTACATTTGGGTCGGAAGAATCTTTGTGCAAAGACATTTTGGAGCTGGTTATGAGTGACAGAGGCAGATCTCAAAGGTCCTACCCAGTGCACCTGCCAGGAGTGTTTGCAGTGGGTCCTTGGGTGCTTCCATTGTGCAGAAGAGGTGGGCTTCGCAACCTAAATAGGGCCAACCAGCTAAACGTGGTCCTGCATCAGTTCCCACTTCAGGTATTTCCCTGGGACTTCCTTTCACCACTTCTTCAGACAAGCCTTGCCAAGGTCAGCATTACAGATGCACTAAACTGTAAGCATATGCCCTGGAAAAGGCAGCCCAGCTACAGTGTAAAAAAGGCAAACGGAAGTCAACAGCAAATAGCCAAAGCAAGAGACAGGCTTTTCCCCACTACCACCTCCTACATTTGTACAAAGTGGTTGCTGTCTTTTCTCCCCCAGCCAGGCTCTCCTATTCATTGGAGATCACGTCTATCTGTTTCCCTGAAAAAGGAAGGAAATTACAGAAGAAAAATGTAAACATGGTGCCTGTATTTCACAACTTCCACAAGACTGAACCAGGGAATNTGTATTTCACAACTTCCACAAGATTGAACCAGGGAATCTAGGCCAGTCAACTTAACATCTGTCCCTGGCAAAGTAATCAGAAAAGTTGATATATGATTCAATTGATAAAGAATTAAAGGAGAGAAATATAATTAACATCAGTCAACATGGTTTTATGGAAAATAGGTCTTGTCAGACAAATCTGATTTCATTCTTTGATGAGATTACAAGTTTGGTTGATAAGGGTAACTGCAAAGATGTAATATATTTAGCTGTTGTAAGATGTTTGGCTTTGTATCTCAGCCTTCTGATTAAAAAATTAGCGCTATATGATATCAGTAAAGCACGTGTTAAATGGATTAAGAATCAGCTTTCTGACGGTTCCTCAGAAAGGGGTTGTCAATGGAGGAGTATCACTGAATAAGGGAGAGAGGCGCAAGTGGTGTTTCTAGCATATTTCTGGGCCTGGACTCAATTTTCCTCAATATCTTGATATGAAGAATTAAATTAATACTAGTGAAATCTGCAGAAAGCCCAAAGTTCTAAGGAGAGTTATATGACAATAAAGGGGGGAAATTGCAGGAAGATATCTAGATCACGCAGGAAGCTGGGCTTATTCCAGCTTCACAGGACAAGGAATGGTGTGTCTGTAGCTCCAGAGCAAGCAGGGGCGGGAGGCAGATGAGTAACTCAGCAGCTGGTGCTGACAGTTCCTGGCTGCACACGCAGCAGCGAAGCAGAGAGGCAATTCCTCCACTGGATACAGCTCCAAAGAGAGCAATAAAAACACTCTTCCCACCCTGCTCTTCAAAGGATGCTGCAAATCTGGAGCCTCACAAATGACCTGCCTGGGAAAACATGCAGGTTAGCAAGCATCCATATAGCAGGAATTCACTGAAGCGGGGCTGGTGTCTGGACAACCGCTTTCCCTGGTGAAGACCAAAGACGGATGCAGAGCATTCTGAGAGCACTGATCCATTGCTCCCTGGAGGGTCACATAAAGAGCTCAATCCGTTTAGTTTATCAAACGGAGATTGAGAAGTGACTTGACCAGAACAGAAAAAAAACCTTTGTGGGGAGAAAATAGCAGGTACTAAAGGCCTCATTAATCTGCCAAAAAGAGACATAAGAACAACCCAATGACTGCAAGATGAAGCTAAAAAATTCAAACGAGAAATTAGGCCCAAATATCTGACTACAATGTGATTAAATACTAACAAACTGCTAGTGTAATGGCACATTATGAAGTTCCAGACACATTTAGTGTTTTATGACAGGGTTGCTTTAACCAACAAAATGTTGATGGGCTCAGGTTCATTCCCTTTTGCTCGAAAGGAAACTGAGAATTAGAAAAAGCTTCTTCAAGTGCTCCCTTCCTTTAATGCTGCCTAGGGAAAAATTGCTGAACATAGCTCTGGTATCAAGCAAGATAAACAAGTGCCCCATGCTATTGTTGCTGGCTGTCCATGCACCTATCTGTCCCCTTTCCAAGCCGCACAACCCTGTCCTTGGGGAGGGAGTTGAGGGTCAGACCCTAGGGCTAACACACAGCACAGACCATCCCAAAGACATGCACACACACACACTGACCTTTCTCAGACTCTCCTTCAATCCCACTGACTTTAACCCAGAAACAAGATAACCCTCAACTTGTTAACCCTGGCTATATTGCCCTTCTGCTCTGTATCAATCTTTAAAAGCTCCTGGTCTCCAGCAGTCTTACCTTTTTACCATACTCAGCACAGAACTTACTCTACCAATCTCCTGGGCAATGAATTTATTATCCCTTTAACTGCCTGAAAAGAACTTACAGCCCTTATAATAATACTTTACATCTCTCCAGGGTTTTCCCTTTAAGGATCTCAAAGAGCTGTGCAAATAACTATTATTCCTTATGTTCCCACACATGGTATTCCCTTCCATCATACAGGTATGGAAATAGACGCTGAGATGACATGATTCACTCTGTGTCATACATGGTGTCAGGGAAAAGAGGGCAGGAGGATTAGTGCCAGTGCTCTTCAGCAGATTGCAAGGTCTCTCCACAAAGCTTCAATGAACTTGCAAAAACCTGCTGTTTGCTGAGATATAGACGATTCTATATTCAAGGCAGCCCACAAGAAAGGCGAGGTTTGGGGGAGATATTAACATTACAGGGCTGAAGAGTAAGCTTAGTTTCACCAAGTTGTTCCTGCATTAACAGAAAAAAACAACACAACTGCCTTTTGAAGAGTCCTCTCTCTCCACTGACTAACTTAGTTTCTACTGTGCCTGAAGTCAGCTAATGCAAATAATCACACAGCAGCACCTTATATTACTAATTTGACCACTGTCACTGCTGCCACCAATTCAAACTCTCTGCCAAGTCTTATCTGTCTTACCCTCTATGAAACCCAAAACATCCAGACATGCCATGTACTGTCCCACGTGGCATGTACGTGGAGCGGCATTTTAGGCTGGACACATCAGCATCCCCACACACATCCTTCACACCAAAGTGTAAGCTGTACATTTGCCTTTGCTTTTTGATACTAGGCTGCATCATGCAGATGAGGGCATGGAGACAGTTTCCGTGCTTGCTTTGCTGCTTTTTCCCCCAATACCCATACATCCATCAATTGGGAAGAAATTTTGGTTAAACAATAGGTAGAGATGCCTTTCGATAAAGCAGAAATAGTTTTGACACTGTTAGAGAGGAACACCTTCATTTTTCATTTTAAGACCTGCCATGTCAGAACATGGCTTTTATACTATTATCTTTTCAAGGCACAATTGAAAAGAAATATTGCAGTTGGCCCAAAACCAATGTTTCTTTCAAAAAATTGTATTTCACAGGAAAGAGTAACATTGGATTCTAATTCAGAACAGAAAGTAGACACCCTCATCTCCTGTTTGGATGGATATTGCACACAGAGGAACAGACAAGTTAGCAAATAAGTGAGTAGGAAAGCAAGAGATGGATGCTATTGTAGATGGATGAATAGATAAATACGTAACTAGAAGAAACAGGTAAGTGGGTGGATGCTCAGATGACCATACAGTAATTCCAAGTGGAAGGCTGGACACACAGGTAGAAAGATCAGCAGGCAGTTTCTTGGGGATGCTCACTTGGACTTTAGGTCCCCAAGTGTAGCAGTTGCTGTTGGCACCAACAGCCCTCGTGGTGGAACCAGCACAAGCTCCTGTGCTGCTGCAGCAGCTCATCATTCCTTGTCTGTCTGGTTTTTGTATCCACCAGCTGTTTTACATTTCCCTGCTGTGCGCATTGGGTTGATTTTGCCTCTTCTCCCTCAGGGTTCCAGGAAACCATTCTCACTAGCATTTCTCTTTTGTGCTCCTGCTCCTTCCACCCCCACTACCACCTTCTGTTCTCCAGTCACTTCACACCACAGTCTGATTAGCGTAAATATTGCCACCAAACAGAAACTGTCTGAACAGATACCCTTCCATTTATCTCCCCTCCCTTCCCACCATGTGAGTCTGTAATGAATTAAGAGAAAATGCTGCTGAGAGGTGTCAGAACAATTTCTATTAAACATAATTTTCTAATGAAAAGGTTATAAGCGACTGTGTCAGAGCTAATCAAAATTCAATCCCCCAGCCACTGCACAGCACAATCCTCTTCCAGCAAGTCTAGCTTGGATGGTTGCAAGCCCTGTACAGCATGTCAAAGTGGGGTTCCATGCCAGAGCTTGCTTTTGCAATGCCATCCTTTGTAGGAGGAGTTCAAGCACCTCCAGCTCTAGGGAGGGAGAAACTAGTGAAACAGTTGTAGGTTCCAGTGACTGGCAAAGTGTTCCTCTCCTGGCTCCTCATCACCTCTCCAGCCCAGGAAGCAGGAATAGAGTTTGTGCCTTAGCTAGCCAGCAAGCCATTCTCTCTCAGGGATGACTTTTTCCTTGCCTCCAGCACTTCCTTTAATTTATCCCTCTTGTTTCTTAATGTGCCTCCGTCCCTCCCACCATTCCTCTCTTCTCTGTCTTTCCCAAGCCACTAGAGAGGATTGGAGACAGGATTACTTATTGATAACAACAGCCACCATCCTAAATCCAGTCAGGGATGGTGGCTAATCCCTTTAATGAGTTGCCTGAGCTCTAGCAGCTGAGCTAACCTGCACTCTAACTCACCAGCTCTCCTCTCCCACAAGCGCTCGCCTTCATCTCCTCCCAGAGAGACACAGCTGCTGATCAGAGGTTGCAGACCAAGAGATTGCCCTCAGCAGTGAGGATTTCATTATTCCTTTACCACTATAGAAACAGTCTCAGAGAGCCCTGTATGCTACATATGTCAGGCAATCAATCTCTCTATCACCCAGAGCTGGAATAGTGGCCAGCACCCATCAGTCCCATGAAGGTTACATGTATGACAGGTCAGAGGTAAAGAAATGCCTTCCACCAGCAAAACAGGGGAGACGTTTGTAACACTCAAAACACTCACCACCAAAACAGAAGCATCAAAACACAGGACCTGAACCTTCCTTTGGTGCTGAGCTGCTCTGCCGGGCTCCCCTCTGGGTGTCTCAGGGCCCAGCCTCGGATCACACACAGCACAGACTGTGCTCACAGGCAGGGCGACTTCTTTGGCAAGCGCAAGGCAGTGTCTTCCCTGCAGCAAACAGAAATAGGGGTGGAATGACCCTGGGCTATTCGTGCAGGTTAGGCTGAACTGCTCTCTCTAAATTAGGCTTTGTGCAAGGGCTAAACCCTCTCATTGATTCGGTCTTAGTCATTCATTCCCAAAGCTCTCTGCAGTTAATGACACTTCCTTTGCTACAACAGGCACCTGCTGGGCTGGGAAGGGCTTTTGGCTGGTGTAAGAGAGCAGAGCACCCCAGCCCCACAGCTCTGTGAACAGCACCCCTGGGGAGGCAAGGTACCACTTCTGCTGTCTTTGAAAGGGGTTTTCACTGAGTCCTCATTAACCTGCCGTTAGGCACTGCTCAGAGTCATTCAGTACTGCACAAACAGAAAACCCATATTCCCCCCAGCACTCATAGTAAGACAGGACAGGAGAGGTAGGAAGATCCACTTCACCTCTCCATGGAGTACCATTTGGGAAATGCTATTACAGCATCTGAGGAGGCAGTCTGGAAAGGTGCTGCCTGTTTCCTACCCAGCTTTGTGTTTTCCTGCAGGCAAGGATGGCAGGGATACATTCTTCCCTCAGTCTCAAGGCAAAATTTCTCTGCATGGATAATGCATGGCAGACAGTATTACAGTGGCCTCATCCAGCCTTTAAGGCTAGTTCTTCATTATTTTGCACTGGTGCTACATTTTGTGCTGATGCAAAGGAACAGTGTAGATCAGGCATGAACGAGGGTGGATTACTGCTTCAGGAGCCTCTGACTGCCCCACATTGGCAGGTTTAATTGCTTTCACAGGGACCAGGCCAAATCAGACTCAAACTCTGAGAGCTGAGGCATACGAGCAGCCACACTGATTAAACTCCCGCCGCCCCTGCTCTGGTCATAGCACTGCTACAGTGTCTGTGAGCCAGAAGCATACCTACACGGTCTGATGCTTTATTTCTTCCCCTTGAGTTTTTAGAGGGAGTCCTCACTCCAGGAGAAAGGCAATAGTCAAACTTGACTAAAAGCATCACAATGCAATCCTACCTGCTTCCCTTTTGCTCCACAAGAATGGCCCTGTGGCTGTCAGCACATCCCTCTTGTCCTTAGCGTACTGGTGTTTATGCTCCCAGCCACAGCTTGGAGTAGCACTGCTGCCAGTGCTGTACTGCCTTTCCTTCTAATGAGGCCTTCCCTCTCTGCAGAACACGTGCCGGCTGGGTTTTTCCCTCCCTTTCCTTATTAAGATAAAGCTGTCATCAGCTTCCCTATTCCACTGGTTTGTTGGGACTTTCAAAGCCTGGAACTGTATTAAATATTCAGTCAGCTCCTTTGGGCTGCATTTCAGAGCCTGTATCCCTCCCTTTAATTGCTCCATCAAGAATAGATGAAAGTTTGATACTGAGGCTTTGACTGGGACCAATTCAAACACTTTGGGCTCTGCTAATTTATTTATTTAAAGAGAAAATATCTGGATTATTCTGCTTAAATTAGGCCACATGCAATTGCTAAAGACCCCTTTTTTCATTTATTCTTTCACTCATTCATGCATCCTTCCATTAATTCACTCTTTTCCCTGCTATTTTTGGTTACATTGAATTATATGCGTGCTCTTTGCTTTATCCTTTTCTTTGTCTCACTCTTCTGTCACCAAGTGTACATCTCCTCAAACAGCTTTTCTAGAACAACGCTGCGCCCTATACTCTCACGGGAAGACAGATGGAGATTTCCATCCAAGGAGATACCTCCCTCGGGCATTGCTCCACCAGCAAGGCAGCAGAAATCAGAATTTGGAGAGAACTTGCCTGGCAAAGAAGAAACAACCCCAGCATCTTCTGAATAGCTTCAAAAGCTGGCTCTGATTTATACGCACCCAACAGAAGCTTGTTAATCTGCACTCATCAATTCACTACCTAGCCCACCTTGCCTAACAGGCTGAGCTCTCAGCCATGTCTCCAGGGCCCGTCCCCTCTTTTTGCCTTTCCCGAGCATCTTTGCTCTTGCTCTGAATACTGCTTGCTTCCCCCATAGGCAGGCAGAGGCCAGCTTTGCCCGTCTCCCCAGCACATGGAGGCAGTTTTCCATATACAAATTGAGCTCCCTCCTTCTATTTCAGGCTGCAGCTGGAAGGACACTTTTTTGTTTGTTTGCGGCTTTTTCCTTTGTTTCGTCCTTATCTACCCATAGCTGCATCTGAGCTGCTTTTTGCTGAGGTCTGGAGTCTGTGGATGAGCACATCTGTGCCAGGACCAGGGGGACAAGGTCAGCCCCAATCACAGGGTGGCAAACAGCAGCCACTCCAGCTGCACTGCCCCCCTGGTTCCTTTGATGTAATTAACATCCCTTTGTTACTGTCTGCAATCACGTCTGTCTCTGCTTTAATCATCTCCCAGCAATGAGCATTCCTTCTCATTAGAGTCTTAAAAACCTCCATTATAAACATGTAAATGGGATGCAGTGAGGAGGGAAATATTTTACTACTCCAATTTCCTGTTGTGTCACTGCCAGCAAGTCGTGATATTGTTACTAAGCATTTCCAATCAGCACCAGCATCTACAGGACCAGACTCACATTACACTGGCAACCAGCATCTGACAATACACTAGTGCTCAGTGGTATCAAGGTTTCCAGCCTTCAATGGAGAATGAAGATTCTTCCTTTGCGGAAAGAGTGGAGATGAGACAGTAGGCTCTGAAAGCAAAGGACAATCTGATCCACTCTCCTAAGGTCCAGCTTTCAACTGGCAGCATGCTCGCAAGGTAAAACCAGCAAACTGCCCCATCTTTATAACACAGAAAGTGAAATCTCAGTCTCTCTGGCAGCACCATTTAAGGCCTTTGACCTCTTCAGACGTGTCTATGCTGATACCAGCTGAGGTCTGGCCCAGCAGGTCTCCTGATCTGCTGTTATATACAGACCAACCACAGCCACTCTGCACTGCATTGCATGGACTTGTTTGATTCTGCCAATTTCCTTCTCAGTTAACTGCAGTTGCCTGTGAGTCCCCCTTCTCCCCCTTGGCAGCAACAGAAAGCAAGGGGCTGCAAAGCACCAGTTTTACAATAAGAGGTCTGTCCAAGCATTTTCTCCCCTTCTTTCAGAAAGAGCAAGTCTTATATTTCAGAGGGATACTGACCTCTCCTTCCCCTCTCCACATACTCCTGTCCAGCAGGCATTTCATACAAGACCCATCTCCCCAGAAGTGTTTCAGCAGCAACATGCCAGCCAGGTACTACCCAGGCCTCTTTCAAATAGGAATTGTTTAACCCAATAACATTTACAATGCAAATATCAGTTCTGTTTGCAAGCATACTGGGCTTAAGAGGAAGTGCACAGGAGAACTTACCATCCATCTCCAAAAAGATGCTGGGAAGCACGTCAAGCCACATGCTGTTCACAGAGGTGAGAAGCTCTCGTCCCCTCTACAGCAGGTCCCACAGAAGCAGATCTCCCAGTGAACTCCTTCTGCTCTTTAAAAAAGGCCTTTTGCCAGGCAGCCACCCTTTGGGCAAAGTCTGGAGAGCACAGCAGCTGTGACACCTCTTCCCCTACTATAACCTCTAGGCTGCCCTGCCCTGCTCTGTTCTCAAAGGTCGGTCAAGGCTGCCTGCCACAGCGGTCGGTCAGCTCTCCATCGCTCGAGGTCCGGACACCACGCTCTGTTGCACAGATGCCCTGTAGGCTTTGCAAAGAGCTGTCTAGCTTGCTCCTCTGGCAAAACTTCTGTGCCAGGCGCTCCCAGTCCCTCTATAAGAGCATCCATAGGCATTTTAAGCTTCAAGGTTCGACCTTCCTATGCCTGAAGCCCACGTTACAATTTTTGCCCTTTTTCCTCTTCTTTTTTTTCTCTTTGTAGTAGGGTACAAGGTACCCTTCATCTGATCTCTCCAGTCAGGCTTTCTGCCTTATGCATACTAAGGCCCCTACAAGCAGAGCGCACAGAATACATATAAAAAAATTCTCACCTGAGGTGCCTAATAAACCCCTAAAGGCAGAAATTGCAGCCAAGGTGCAGAGAAGAGCGCAAGAGTGCAAATCAGGCACTACAGTGCTTTCAACTCCGATCTCCTTGTCCTACCTCCTGATAAAATGTTGCTGAGACTTCTTCCATCTCTCAGCTCCTCTCTAGCACATGGATTTGGCACCCAGGAACATTTTAATTTCATAAACCACCAGTGCTTTGCTTTCTCTTTTGCACCCCTGTGCTTTCTTGGAGCTCTCTAAGCCAGGTGCAACCACCTGATAATTCCCTGTAATGTGATCACATCCGTTGGAGCAGGGCCTCTGTGCCAGAATGGAACTACAGCCTCAACTCAAGAAGACCACTGCTAGTAAAAAAGCAGGAAAGCTGGAAACTCAAAGTCTGCTCAAGCTTGAGCTGCATCGCACAAACCACAGTATTTCACTGAGCCCAAACAACACTCCTCACATTAAGATCCACAGCATCCTCCTTTATAACAGGACTCAGCGAAGCTGCTTGCCTTCGTTTCCCAGGCCCCACACATCTCATCTCCAGGAGTAATAATACAAAAATGAAAAAACCTTGGCTTGCTGATAGGTGGTTTATATCCTCTGTGCACCTGAGGAAAGGGTTTCTCAGTTAAAAACAATCCCACACACCTTTTTGCACTCAAGTCATCAAGACAAGAACAAGGGGATTGTGCTTACTCAGTAAAGAGGTAAAGGCAGGAAAGTTAAAAGAGGTTAAACAGACATGTGAACACTCTCAGCCTTTTGTGCAAGACACTGTGCTTAGGGCAACCACATCAGATTTAATCCTCTTTAAGAAATGCACTGGCTTTGCTCCTGAACCTTTCTGTGTGTTCCCTTGGAGACAAGCCCTGAAAGCTTCTCAAGCAGCCCTGAGTGCTCACATTTACTGCCTTAGCTGACATGTACTCTGACCAGGCCTTAGCTTTCCCTTGGCCAAGCTGTGGATGGACAGGACAGGATAAAACAAGGCAATTGCCTTCTACAGCAGAAATACTCCGCTACTAGCAGTTTGCATCTGCATGCAGATGCACAAATTGTGCTTCATGTGCTCAATCCCACTCATCCTTGTGCCAAGCCACTGCCATAGCTGGTCAGAGCATCTCTATCGAGGGCAAAAGGGAACACTAACTGCTCAGAAGCCCAGACACTGGACTCACCTCCAGGGAATGGTTTGTAGTGAAGTGGAATTTATAGGCAAACACATCCACCTGCTCAGAGACCTGCTGCAAAACTGTCTCATCCATCCCCTTCCAAACACAGCTCAGTCAGAATTTAGTACTTACACTTTCCTGTTTATGTCCCCATCCTGTGGTCTTAAAGTATAAGCAGCCTTTTCACAATGAGTTCCCATTGACTGCAGGAGAAAATCCATGCCTGATTTTAAACACAGAAATGCTCTTCCTAGTTGCCTTCCCCAAATAACATTCTCTTCTCCTCAGTCACAAAATTGATGCTCTATGCAACATCATCGAGTACATTTCACTCGTCCTTGTCACTCACGGATCTGCTAAAAGGTTAATTTAAAAGCAGTAGAGGCCCAATGTGTGGTGCTGGCAGAGCAGCAACTGTCTCTTCCTCTGGGTTCAGCTCAGACTATGGCAGGGGTTATAAGTTATGATCCAGCATTAGGAATATTTAATACCGGGAAGAAGATTTGAACCAGTTGTAGAGATAAGGCATCAAGATTACAACGCTAATAAGGGTTTTAAGGGAGGCTGGTTCTTAAATGGTCATGAATGAATGGGGAGTGAATGAGGGCGGGGTGGACAGATGCATAAATGAGTAGGAATTAATAGCTGTAAAGATGAAATTTGGCTTTCTGTTGCGGTTAGGACTGGGATATGACAAAACTACCATCAAAGTCTGGATGATTTCAGCCTTTGCTCTGTATGACTGGCCAATATTCTAAATTCCCCTTTGTTTTACTTATTTGGGAGAAGATACATCTACGGATGCAGAGATTAAAATGGCTTTTTTCCTTGTCAGTTTGGGTGCTGATTTTAATCAGGGTTGGTTTTTTGGTTTTGGTTTTTTTTTTTCTCCCTTTTACATCTCCACTTCTAAAGAAAAGGAACAGCTCAGAGAGAAATTGGAGCTGCTCCCAGGACAAATGGGCCTGACTGGCAGTGCATAAAATTACCACTGTCTCTTCACCTTGCTTTCTGCAATCCCTTTATTAACTAACTGAATCCGCAGTCATTCTCTCTTTCGTAGCTCATTCATTCTCTTTCTTTCCCCTCTCTCTACTCCCAGCTAAGAGGTTCATTATCACATGTTCGTGGACTAGTAATGCAGCCATGTCACGAGGGAGTGCAATTACATGTTGTACAAACGTCACTAGCCCAAGCTGGCAGCAGGAGGCCAGTCTGGCCCTGCGGGAAATACTGGGTCTGGATCTGGGAGCTGCTTTCTCCAGTGCTGCAGGCACTGGTGTGGCAGAGAGGTGCTGCAACTCCCTGTGCATGGGCTTATACACCTGGCCGGGTCTAAGGGCAATTTATTTCTAGGATAAAGAGGAATCCTGCCCTCCTATGTCCCTGGCAATGGGAGGCAGGAAGAGGAAATGAATGTAAGTATGACAAAAGACTCAGCTAGCCCAGGATTTTGCCTCTAGCTGGGCCACAAGCCAATGAGAAAGCCCAGAAGCTGCTGGTGGGGGTTAGCAAGCTCCTTGCTCCTGTCCTTTGCAGCTACCAATGAACCCACCTTCCATGAACTGTTGTCTCACCCCATCTCAGAGCCCATCACAGAGCCCTGCCATCACCTGTCCTCATAACTGAAGACGCCACAATTAACAGCCAACCTCCATAACTGTAAATGGCTCAGTGTGACTTTGGCCTTGGCATGTTTTTTTCTGGGGCAGGGCTGAGGCATATCAGAAACCATGCTGGGGTGATTACACCCAGCAAGCTGCCGGACTCTGCAGTGCTGTCAAGCCAGTTCTCACTTCGGCCCCTAAACAATGGATTCAGACACAATCTCCAGCTGTCAATCAAAGCACACATCCAGGTTGAAGTTCCAGGAGGGTAATTAATTTCCATCCAAAGACTGGAGGAGAAGTGTGTTTGTTTAATGAACGTGTTAACAATTTGTTCTTCTGCTCAGTATGTGTTCTGGCATTTAATAAGGCTTTTTTTTTACTGGGGGTGGGGAACAAAGACTAATAAAATGTGTTAATGACAAATACCAACTGCGTGAAGAGAAGACATAAAAGGGACAAGATGATTTGTGGGTTGGATAGAAGGAGACTCTGAACACTCTGTCCACAAATTGGCATGAGGAAGACCTGACATCATGCTCACTTGAAAAAGGTGGTGCATTTCTGGCACTTGTAAATTTTGCTTATTAGTGTCTATCTGTGGTGTGATTGTGTCTGAAGGAGTTCAGCCCTCCCCCAGCAGGTGCTGTCTGCCACCTTACCTGTTCTGCAAGCCCTCTTCTTCCTTGCACTCATGCCACCTCCAGATCCCTGCAATCCTCACTGAAAGGACCATGACACTGAGGAGTGCCATTATGCCACCTGTGGGCAACTGGGACACACACACACACCCAAGTTTAACAGCACTGTGGCTTCATCCTTGGCACAGGTACCAGGACAATAAAGGAAAAACTGCACAGGGATGCTCACCCCACTGCCCTGCAAGCATTGCTGGCAGCAGGCGGGTGCACGGGGCCCAGGGTCCCAAGGGCGCAGTCAGAGCCCGAGGGCAGGAGTGCTGCCCAGGTGCTAAATGTGCCACCGGACAGGCCTGTGGTTCCCACAGCTGCTTCAACAAACCTTCCCTGAGCTGCTCATCACCCTCCTGGAGCTCCTCCTGGCTCCCACATCCTCTTGCCACCAGGGAAAGCTCCCAGCACCTCTAACTACACCCAGCCATGTTGCTCCTTGACTGTTATGACCAGTGCCACAGGAGAATCCCACTTCTGGAAAGCTGCTGGCAAATTGTTCTCTGCCTTGCTATGGAGACCCTCTCTTCGTTGCTCCAGCTTGCTTTTGTCCTGATCATCTTGGTGGATGGGATCTAACACCAAGAGTGCTGATGGCATCTTGGGCATCTCATCTGATTGTTTCCAAGACATGACAAGAAGGGACATGCTCAAGAAAAACTCTTGACCAAAGCCCAACTAAGGTGGGAGGAAATGTTTCTGCCTCTTTCCAGCTCAACAGCCTCTTAATTGTGCTTCCAAAAAGCCAAGTGAGTTTTCAAAACTGGCATTGTTCCCTCTGGCCATCTGCAGCACTACTCACAGCTTGTCACTCCTCTTTGTCTGGTGAGGTGTAGTGGCTTCTTGCATGGGGTGTCAAATTGTTTACTGTGCCTAGCAGTTTGCAGGGTGGGCAAGGCACACCACAGCTGTCTCTTCCATCATCATCTTTGCAAGGCACCTGATGCCACCGGTTGCATGGTAACACAGAACAAAAGGCAGAAATTCACCACAAGGACATCCTGTCTCAGAACAAGTGGGAAAAACAAGTGGAAGCAATTAGCAAAGAGCTGGGATAAACTGAACAATTTAATTTTCATTTTCTAAAGAAATCAGTTTCCTCATTTGGCCCTGGCACCCTTCTGTTCTCCCTGGACCAGCCTCAAGTGGAGAGAAGGGACCACCCCCACTTTTCTCATTTGGAGGCCCTTTTCATCAGAACTTCCCCTAGACTTAGCTGCTTGCTTTCTGCACAGGACTGGGCAGGAAAGGATGGAGACAATAGAAGAGGTTTGCACACCTCCTTCCTACCCCATCCCTCTTGTTACAAACTTCTTATTTCCACGTGACTCCATCCAGCAATGACTCCTTTCAGCATGTAACTGGCTTTCTGATCTGTCTGCTCTCCTCCTCCCTGCTTGCTTGTGCATGCAAGTATGATGCTCCAGGGCAGTCTTGTTCTCTTGGCCACTAGACTACATCCAGGGTAAATTATAATTTTTTACCTTCTTAATATTTTGTAGCTGACACCACAATAAATAACTAAAATATCCATGCCTTTGTTGCAGCAAATATTGTTTTACAGGAGATGAAGGCAGATATGACCCTTAATATACTACCTTTCATTGTAGTTATTTTCTCTTCTCTCTGTTTTTTGGTGAAGTATTCTAGAATCATTTATACTTTTCCGTATGTCACTTTAAAATCAGGAAGAGCTTTAAAAAGAAAATTGCATTTTTCTTTCATCGCAGAGTCTTAGCTTTCTTATGACTTTTCTCTTTGATTTTTCTTTTTCCTGAAGTAAATAAACAACACAAACTTTCTTACAGCACTCTGAAGAGGTTATATTCTGGTCATTTTTCATGGGTTTTTTCCAGTGTTCAGTGACAATTATTACAAAAACAAACCATTTTTTTCCAGCCAAGACCTAGAATGGCGGCAGTCACGCAAACCACAGTTTCTAAAGGATGAAGCAATCTGGCTGGATCCACCTGTTACAGAAATCCTGGGAGCCCCAGTGACATTGGGCACACTAAGCGGATTTGCACTAGCTGAAGAGATCTTGTGTTTTTTAACTTCTGCACCCCCTGACACCCCCAGCACTTTCTTAACTCGTACCTGATACACACAGAAGCTACTAAGAAAGAGTGTGCACGTAACACCTATATTTCTAGCACTTCTCACTTCTCTTCTGTTTGGAGGTGTTACCAACTTCCTCAGTGTTCGTTCAGCCAGATACTTGTCCATATCATCAGCGGGATGTTGCTGCAGGTTGCTGAGCAGAGAGATCAGCCTCAGAAAAAGGAGGGCCCAGGGTTCGCTGCCCCTGTGCTCAGCCTCCTAATGCCTCAGCTGGCAGGACCCCTGGGGAGCAAGCTGGAGTTTCTCTTGCTGATTCTGAAGAGAAGCTGGTTGCAGCCACAGGCAACCTGTCATTTTCTCAGCATAATCCAAAGCAGGATGAGAACTAGAGTGTAGCTCATCTTTCCTGTCTGGAGGCAGCCCAAAGTCCTGGCTAAGGGAAGATTGTCCCTTTGGTATCTTCCCCTCATCTCTCATTTCCTCTAAGTTGCTCCTTTCATCTGTTCACTCATACAGGGGTTTTATTTTAAGTAGAAGTTCTTCACCATTAAAGGAAAGAGTCTGCCCCATGATACATGTAGCATGGCCCAGGCAACACCTCTGCTTTGATTAATGCCTCCTGCAGGTTCCAAGTGTGTCCCCATCTGTCATCAGCTCCATCTCACAATGAAAACAGATCACCGGTCTGCATTTAACCACTCAAAACAAAAACAAGCCATGCAAAGCAGAAAGGCTGGTCAGGAGGCAAAGCACTGCTCAGCAGTGTTCTGTCACTGTGCTTTGTGTTTTGGGATCCACTGAGAATGTAGACAGAAGGGCCTCGGGGACAAAATACCATCCAATGAACTCTTTGCTGCCTAATCTAAGGAATGCCAAGCAGGAGGAAGCAGGGGGTGGATTGGCAACAGGTCAGGGCACAGCTTGTCCACATAAAACCCACTTGATTTTCAAAGGAAGAAGTGTCAAAAACTTTCTTGCCCACTTGGCAATGTCAGTTCCCAAAGGAGACAGGAGAAAGTGCCTTCTTGAACGACTACAGGTGTCCACATTGTGACTTCAGATGAAAACAAAGTGTGGTCATAAAGGATAGTGGCTGTCCATGTGTGGACACTTCTGTCCTCTCCCAGTACAAGACAAAGGTGTTCCTTTGAAAGTGGGAGAAGTTGGCCAGCAAGTGGGGGCTCTTGGTTCTGCGCTAAAGGGTGGCCAGAGTTCATCGAAAGCAGTTCACCTGGAATCGCACTCTGAAGGCAAGCTCTGAAGTCTTTCTTGCTTTCTCTCAGTCTGGTCTGGGTTTCTAACGATTGCCCCATTACGGCTGGTGACAGGCTTGTGATAACATTGCCATTTCATTAGCTGAGTATTGTCCAGGAGATTGATGGCTGGCAAGCTAAGAAAAATTGCATCTCCCTCTGCAGCTGCCTGTCCCATAGACAGCATTCATCAGAGAGAGAAGGGGAGTGAAGAAAAACATACAGGAGTAGGAACCAGATGTATTGGCATCCCACTGAAGTCAAATGTCTATCTGCAAGCAGGCGTGAGGATCCTGGAGTCCAGGTATTTTCTCTTCACTGCTCCAACCCCAGGAGAACATCTTCCTGAGCAAGTAAAGAAAACGTGAGTGCCAGGACCACCCTCCCCAGGCTGAGCTCACAGAGCTGGTCCCAGGGGCCTCACCTCTCCTCTGTGCTCAAGAATTATTATTAAACAGACAGTTCCAAAGGAAAGCAAATATTGACATTAAGCAAGAAAGTAAATGCCATTTTGCTCCTGGGTGCTTGCAGAGAGCAGAGAGGAGAGACAATGTAGAGCAGAAGGATATGAGCATCTGAAAAGTTCGAGAGAGACTTAGGCCTGCTCCCCAGCCCCTCTCAGCAACTACACACGCTCCTTTTGCTGGGAGGAAGAGTGACTTGGGGCTTTCAGATGGAGACAGCAAGACTGAAATTGCAAAGGAAGGCAGCAAAGGTAGAAAGCAGGCAGGGAAAAGGACAAAAGTAATACCAAAAAAATGTTTGCTCAGTTGTGTCTAACACTCCATCTTTCTTGACTGGCTTTTGCAAGTTTCTTCCAATACTGCTGACTGGTTCTCAGGCTGGATGAAGCCAACTGTCCAATTTCCAGAAGACTTTCTCCCATGCTGAGCAGCTCCTTCCATGCTTTCAACACCTCTACTGAGCTGAGAGGGGGTCTGCGTGGTTTCCTACCGGTACTTGCATGGTGTGTGATCCTAGGAATCTTGCATCGTTTTGGCACTGTTGCCGAGGTCAAGTTTTTCTAATTCACTGATTGCCCAGCAGTATGTTGTTCTGCAAACAGGCCATTTCCTAGGTGCTAGGAGGGGCACACTCTAGTGCCATGTGTTTGTGGCAAATAACCCCAGCTCATATTAAAGCTGCAACCTATCCTGCCACTTCTGGAATATCATCCCAGTTTTGTCTGGCCCTTTCCATCCTTTTGGGGGCAGTTTCTGACGTGGGAGGCCTCAGAGAGCTCCCGATGTGATGAATAAAAACCACCTCGCAACTGTACACAAAAAATTAAAACCTCATTTGTGTCTGCTGAGCGAACAAACCACAGCTAATTAAATCCCATAACAATAGGACATTATACAAATGAGTACCGCCTCCTTAAAAGCACAGCTGGGGACAAGTACAGTTATTCGTGCTGTGCCCCTCCAGAGTCATGGGGTGACAAGTCTTTCACGGCAAGGCTGTGCAGCAAAGGCCGGAGCTCCCTCATGCCCTGACAGATGAGCCAAGAAAGATATTTTTTTTTGTCAGGGAAAACTCACACATAGACACACACAGACAAACAGCATGAATGCTCTCCCGCTGCCTCCCTGGGGAGCACTTGAGCTCTCACCAATGGCTCCTGCTGAGGTCTGGGGGAGTTCCCTCCGTGCTGACAACAGGCTCTGCGTGCAGCACCTCATGCCATGGCCCTGCGGGAGTGCTGGAGCCCCGGCTGCACAGGGAGCCGAGGCACAGCCAGGCTGCAGGCACGCTGCTGAGCACGGCTGTGGGCTCTGTCCTGCTGTCTGTCTCGTATGAAGTGCAGAAGCCTGACATGGAGAATTTATTATTGTCTAACATCTGTGCCAGTGAGACCGTACACGTGTCCAAGGCTTAAATAACCTCTTTGGCTATTGTATAGGGTCTCCTCACTAGCTTCACACATCCTTATCACATGCCTAGGGGAGGAGGGTCATGAGCTGCTTTTCTCCCTTTTTTTCCAGACAGGGAGATAAGAAGCACAGAGAAATCTAAATGACAAAACTAGGGCCAAGAGACAAATCTGCACCAGTGCCAGCATCTGCATCCAAATCTGATGCTCCGTGACTGCCCCCTGCCAGTCTTCTTCCTTTGAGCCCTATGCCATCAACCTGGCTGGGCCGGCATCTCGCACGGGCCGTTCTGCCCTTACCCAAAGGCATCTGTGTGAGCAGAGCAGTGCCACACACAAAGGGACAGGTCCCTACACTGCTGGGACCAGATTACTAGGTGTCTCCCAATTGAGGTCCCACTTCCCATACTGTTTATTTTTCAACCTATTATCTGGTGTAATGTGCAAAATATATAATGTGCCTGCTCACAGCACCGGCTTTGCCGTGAACAGTATTTAAAAGTCTAAGGGTGGATTGGAAAAAGACCTGCTTTGTATTAAAAGGATGAAGTTCATTCATCTGAGCTCATTCTGAACTCCTTGAGCAGGAGGAGGACAAGGGCTCCTTCACTATCTACACCCATACAAGCTCAGCCTTTGTGATCTTTTTTGTAATATCAGTTAACTTTCATTTCTGAACAAAATGGTGTCTTCTAATGTAAAGTGGCAATTTTTTTCCATTTTGGAAATGCTGAAATGGGATGATTCGCCTGTATCTCGCATTCTTTCCCACTGATAAATTTGTTATCATGTTTTTTGTAAAAATCAACTTATTTATGAAAGCATTTTCTGCAAAGAATTTCAGTTTCATTAAAGCAATTTTCTGATGAGGAAGCAGATAATCAGAGAATACCTGACCTTACCTAGTTATATTCCATCTTCCCTCATTTGTACTGAGGAGCTTTTCTGACACAGTCTGCCAGTTGCAGAAGTGAAAGGGCTGGATTTCTGTGTTAACCATGATCCTGGACCCGGCATGTCGGGGAGTCAAGGAGTAATCAGGGAGACAGAACCCCAGCCTAGAACAGGCAGGAAGCAACTGAGAAATTTAGCTCCCTTCACCATGACTCTCATTTGCTGGCAGTGTTGGCAGCATCACTTCTCTCATTTTGCAGTGGCTTGCACGAGACTTTTTGATCCCTGGGGGAACAAATGTCACTCCTTTCAAGCCTGTGGTTTGAAAGTCTAGAACTGCAATGAGAAAATTAAAAAAGAATACAAGACTTCCTCTGGTTCTGATGCAAAGTCAAACCAAGCCACCAATGCTTTGTAGTTTCTATCAGCAACCGTGACTTTGGCCGTAGTCACGTCAAACACAATCCACAAGCACTGAAACGCGTATATTACCAGTGTACTTTCTCCATAGAAGTCCTGGAATACGCCGAGGCACAAATGCTCTGCTTTTTAATACTCGCCTTAAGTATCCCCAATGGTGCCTTCTCTGAAGGCTTTGCCTAGGACCATTCCTAAAGCCAGAAGTCTGACAGAAAAGGAGAGAAACAAAACTGAGGGACCAAGTGAATGCAGAAGACAACCAGTGGCTGTGAGGGAGGTGAGGGAGGCAGAGGCTCAGATCTCTGAATCTGCTCTCAGCACCGAAGCCTGCTCTGCGTTGGCTCAAGTTGAAAGGGACTGTTTTGTGTAGTTTTGCATTGAGGACTCAGGGAGTGTTGGTGGGTTTTTAAGTTTTTCATCCTGATTTTACACCAGTTCTGCAGTTTCTAGACTGGCTGATTTGTGGCAGAATCCCCAGCAGCCATGCAGAACTGTGTCTCCTCCCCCACCTTCACTTGCTTCTGAGGGCAGCTTAACTAACTCACCTGAAAGATTATTTATTTGGCAGTAAAAGCCACAAATAAAACATGGCTGCCTAATGAAGACAGCTTGGTAAGTCTGGCCCATTTTTAATTTTAATGTTGCATGTAATCTCCATTCTGGTCTATAGACTTGTCAGTGGTTTTACAACTTCTGATTATACGAGTGCAGCAGGCAGAGACAGCTCAGTGGAAGAGCTGGGAGAGCAGCATTAACAACAGCCTCTGGGGAATCCAGCCAAAGGAGCTAAGGATTTGTCTACACCGTCATTGCAATGACAGAAAGCAGAGACTGAGCAAGCACTCTTTTGTGCTGTCCTTTTCACAACCTACCTGTCTGCTTATTTATAGATAGTCAAGTAGCTCTGGGCCTTAAACACAAGGAAAGAGGACACTTCTGCTTCACCATCCATGGGGAGAGAGGGACATTTCACTGTGTTTTACCGAAGGGCAACCATTACAGAAGTAAAGCGGATACAAGGTATTTGCCCATGGGTACAGGGCAGAGGGGTAGCAGCAGACCTTAGGGTCAAGCCTATTGCCAAGTTCGCAATCTCAGGCTATCCACCATTTCCCGACCCCCCACCCTCAAAGCTCTCTCCGCAAGTGAAGGGTCTCATCAATAACAAGCGAGCCAGCCTCCTCTCCAGAGCATTGCCCTGCCAATAAAGCCCTCCAGACTCATTCACCTCCTTCCATTAGACAGGCTTGGTGCTAAACAGCTTACAGACTGGAGAGTAAATGTATTCAGAAGCTAAGGATTTTCTGACAGAAAGATGGATACAGAGAAAGCAGTTTCCTTCCCAGCATGAATAGAGGCAAGCGGAAAAGGGTGTGCACATAAAAGGTCAGCACTGTTCCCATTCAGAGCCCCATGACCTCAGCCGTCCTGCATGGCTTGCTCTCCTGCCTGCAGAAGCCCCAGGCTCCCTGCTTCCCTTGTGCCATGAAGGATGCTCTCCTCTACCACTCAGCAAGCACACTGGCCTTTCCGCTGCCTTGCTGCAGTGGGCAGCTGTCATTCCTCCCGACAGGGAAGGGAATGCACCAAGGAATGCCTGGAGAGCACAGAGGCTGTCAGGGTTAACCTCACCAGAGGCTGAGGGAGTTGGATGCTGTCTCACAGCTGGAGACTTGGAAAGGAAATGTGAGCTTTGCTCCGTGGGCAGTTTTGCCAACTCAGGATCAGGGTTGGAGCAATTGACCAAGCAGCACATGGAACTCCATTACTCTCCTGGATGTCGTGATGGTTGGCAGGAGCAGTCTCAGCGCTGAAAGGTTTGCATTCCTCATAGCCAAGGCAGGAGGTACCCCAGCTTTTTTGGATAGGAGAATTGGGACCAGGAGGAATTATACAACTGACTTACAGGGAGTCCGTGGCAGATCTCAGAGTTTTATCCCAGTCCTCCATCACTTTGCCCCTCCCAGGACTCAGAATAAGGTTTAATCAAAGCTGCATCCTTTCTCTTTACAGTGATGTAAATGAGGAGTGACTTCCCTGGAGGTACGCTGTCCTTACCTGCCTAGCAGGCTGATAAGGCGGTGAGCTCCAGGGCTGCACTCATAGCCTGGCCTCACAGGCAGGCATGAGTTGGGAAGGTGGCCAGAGAAGATGCTTGACCTTTCAATCCCCCAGCCTTGGACCTGCAGGCTCTTTCCTTTTGCTGGGCCCCTCTTCTTCTTGGGGAAATGGTACCACTGTGCAAAGAGTGCTTGGATAAGGTCCACAGGCATACACCCCCAGTGAGAAAGGAGTGGTCTCATTCTCCTGGCTCCCCTCCAGGGACCAGCATGTCAGCCACACAAGATGCTTCTCTCATGAAGCGCAGAAACTGCCACCAGCTGTGGAGCTGGTGAAAACTAGCCCAGCCATTGACAAATCTTTCTCTGGAGGTGGCTGACTCAGATGCTGCTCTGCCTCCCAGGCATCTCGTGTTGTGTAGGCCCTGTCACTTCCGTGTCTCAGAATTAGCCAGGAGGGTTTTCTGCCATCCGAGTTTGACCTTCTAAGGATGTTCAGCATTTTTCAGCATCTGGCCCATTAGGATGTGACATGCTTCACAGATGTGCAGGACAGCAGGCTTTGCAGAGCAATAGAGACCTCATTCCTCCTTCTTACTCACCATCTCTTTCTGGGAACTGAAGACACACAGTCTGCCTGACCTCTTCAGGTCCCAGCAGGGACTCTGGGGCAACACACAACAGTGTACCCAGGTGACCACAATTCATTTCCTGAAGGAAGAAACATTGTCTCACCTTTCCCCCCAAATGACATTCTCTAATCCTCATGTTAATCTTTCATAAGTCTCCAGTCTGGTCCTGCCTGAGGGTTGGTGAAGAGGATAGCTTTTGCTCTGCTCCGGGTACCTCGCAGGACTGAAGCACCTGCAATCAGTCCTGCTTTTAGCTACTCGGCTGCCAGCATGCTGGTAGTAAGCATCTTTCTGCTGCTGCCACCCACTGCTCTCCAACCAGACCCCTGGCAGGAGTCTCTGTGGGATTATAGGCATTCAAGCCTGGTAAACCTCCTGCTGCCCATGAACCTGCCTCTCTCAGGTGTTGTTTCACTGATTCTGAGTGCTGCTTAGTTCAGTCCCCTGACACATTTATCTGTCTCCATCCACAATGGAAATTCCTGTGCACTTCAGGGGCTCACCAACCTGGGCTGCAGTTTGGCTTTGTACCAATACCTGAAGCTACCCTGCTGGCTGGGCTTCCCAAGGGGCAAGGAAGAGGCTTGTCTGTCTTTACAGGTAATTAAATCCAGATTAAAACAAGATCTTACTCAAATCCAGCCTGGGGGAAATTGTAAAGGGCTTGCTGGAGGTGAAGCTCTACGATGAGAGCCCAGGCAGCGCAGTGCCCTTTCTCTGTCTCCTGAAAGCAAGGGGGTAGTGAGAAAATGACAGAGGCTGGTTTGGGAACCTGTCCATAGTCAAAGACCAGCTTGGATGCTCCAGCACAACACTGCCCATCACAATGAGCTCTCTGTTCCACCTACAGGAACGGAGGTAGCCATATAAGAGCACTGACTCATGTAAAACCAAGCTTAGTCCCCAGTTCTCCCTAAAATTTCACATGCTTGGCTTTGCAGGGCTCCCAGGAGTGAGGTAGCAATCTCTTCTGGCCAGCACAGCTTTAGAGAGGAACTGGCCCTGGACCCTCAGCCAGGACCAGAACAAGTGGAGCACTGCACAGTATTCGCTCCTGCTGGCCAGCTTCAGAGCTTGCTCAGCTGCCTCTCAGCATTGCCACGTTTCCAGCGCTCCCACTGCAGAGGGGTGGTCAGGCTGCATCCCCCTCTGGAGGAAGGATGATCTGGCTCGCTTGACCTCAGATTCTTCAAGGAGAGGACCAGGCTGGATTGAAGTAGTCTTCAACTGGAAGGACTGGTTTGCAGAAGTGCTGGGCACTCTGCAGTTCGTTCCTATCAGCACAACTGGCAGGCATGTGCTGCGCCCTGTGTCTTATCCCCAGAAAGGCCTTGCTAGGTGAATCTGTCACTTCCTTTCCCTGTGCCTCAGTTTCCCCAACTATAAAATGAGGCATCGATGGGAAATTCGTCTGGGCTCATGCCCTCCTTCGTAAATTGCCTTGAAATGCACCAGTGAAGAGTTCAGGTTGCTCTCCCCTGCAAACTATAACCCCCAGCCCACCGCTGCCTTGCACACACTTCTGTCACTGTCTCCTCCTCCTCCAGCCTGCTGGGCATTTTCCATGGTGTGTCCTTGTGACCAAACAGACATCAGGGCTCACATTCCCTGCTGGATTTCCACAGCACCCCCACCCATGCACTTCCTCCCAACTGCTGCATAATGGGCCTGAAAACACAGAACCAATATGCAAATCTGACATTTAATTTGGACATGAGAGTTTAATGAGGCTGTGGAGATTCTGCCACTCGCAGCCTCCACATCCTGCAACCTGCAGTCACATTCTCTTAATTGAACACGTCCCCACCACACATGTATGAATGCACACTCACGTGCACGTGCTCTCCAACACAATCCTCCCTTTGCAGAACAGTTGTTCCCAACTCCCCTCTCTGTTCATGCCTCCTCCTGGGCTCCTGGGGCCATAGTGCAAATGTGGGGACTGTGACTCTCCAGTAGCCACATCTGGTATTTACAAAAGCATCTCAGTTCAGAGCAGACGCACATTTTCCCACCTCAATTTTGGGACCTCTTTTAAGATGGTGCTTTGGTTTGGTGACTCCTGAAACACTTGGCTCTGCTGCAGGGGAGGCAGGGCCTATTTACTCTAAGCCAGAGGGCTGGTAGCATACAGTTCATGAGTTACTGTGCTTTCTTGCTCTTGAAGAGATGGATGATGTACCAGGAATTGGCTCTGCTGAGAGCTGGGGTGAAGAGGGAAGGGCACAGATCACACCTTGCGTGACCTCTCCTCCCGTCCCACAAGACCTGCAAAGTATCTCCCTGACAGAATAACCACTTCAGTCAGGGAGACTATATCCCATCCACTAGCCCCAGTGCCAAAGATACCTTGCTGTTTGGAACAGGATCAACTCTTCACTTTAATAGGTCTATACCAGCCTCTTCCCTGAGCCCCTGTCTGAGCAAGGCAGCATGGGCATCCCTACAGACCCCTTTTTGCTATCCTCTGCAAGGTGGAAAGGAGGAAAACCACATCCTCCCCCTCCATAGGCTCACTTTGACATGAAAGGCACCCCTGGAAACTAGAGCTGAACTTTAACAAATTGAACCATAATTAATCTTCCTCGTCGACTGCAACAGCCTGAGATGAGTGTATTGCTGAGAGCCCCAAATACAATGTGCTTAGGATACACTGGTATTGAAGGATGAAACAGGCAATGAGCTATCAGGCCCTCTGAAGAATTCTTAAAACTCCTAGTGAGGAAGAAAACAAATAATCAAATAACAAAGCCCAAGCAAAACCCAGGAACTCCTACATCCAGCAAGGAGATACTCCTTTGTGCCACCTGCCTGAATACAAAGGCTTCCACCAGCTCCCAGCACAGAAACTTCACAGCCTTTTTATTTGAAGAGGATTATGGAGCTGCCATTCAGTAAATGAAGTGCCACTCCAAACGGCTGCACTGTGGCCTGCCCTTGTTCAGACAGAGCGCCTTGCTGGGGCCGCAGAAGCTGCAGGCAAAGGCTGCTCCTGGCCTTGGAGCTCTGCAGAGCTAAGTAACGCCTGAGAGTGCATGCACAGGAGCCAGGAGAGGGGTGAAGAAGTAGGAGGAGAGCTTCTTTTCATCATTTCTGCTGCTCCTCTGACAGGTACAGCCAGGGTTTTCTTCTTCAGCAGCTTTCTTTCCTCCCAGGTTGCAGCCACAGCACTGAACTGCTCCTCTGGCAACTGAAATATAGGTCCTGTTTTCCCTGCTTTCCTGGGAGGGGGCAGAAGGACAGCAGAATATAGGTCACTCCCCTTCCCTGCTGCTTTATATCAAAACAAGTTTCTCCCAGAACCCGTTATTGCTGCAGAAATCATGGCACCCGCTTCACAGGGCTGATTACCCAGCATCACAGAAGACAAAGAAAGTGAGATGCAAGCCTCAGCTCTAAGCGTGCCACATTTAATTGCCAGGGAAAATGAGCTGGGGAGGGGCTGTGTTGCTGGTGAAGAGACAGGGAGACCCAGTCTGGGGCTGGAAGGGGGGAACGTGAGCTGGGCCAGGGCAGGAGACCATCAGGAAGAAGCAGGTACATGGGACATGAGCTCTCTTCAGCACGAGCAGGCTCCGGGATGAAATATTAATGCCAGCATCCTGACAAGGCAGCAAGCAGCAGTGTCTGCGCCACTTGGCCATGAATAAAAGATGGTCCTGAAAATGGGGAAGAGCAGCAAATTAATTAATCGAAGCAAAAGTCTCTCCACTCCCATTAACAAACAAGCCTAGAATCCTCCCACATGCACCTCAGCTTGGGGAACATGCAGGGGCACAGAGGGAGGAAGGACAGCAGAGGCAGGGTCTTCTCCCAGTGACCTGGGGTCTCCCACTGTCCAGCATTGCCTTTCAGCTCAAGTTCAGGTCCTGGTTCAACTCCCCATCATGTCTAGCCTGCCAGCTTTGAGAGTTCAGCTTCTGGGAGCTCGGACTCCTCGCCTATGCGCTGGCTCCCTAAGGTTTTAACTCCAAGCCCATGCAGGCTCCTTCTCAAATCTCTGTCTCTGCAGTGACCCTGAGAAATGGCCATCATTTCCTCTTCACTCACCTCTTTCCTTTCCCTGGGCCAACCCCCCCAGGACCGAGGTCAGGGGGTCCCTCTGGACACAGGACTCCTGGGCCCCGACACCCCCTGAGGATGCAGGGCTGCTGAAGGAGGAACGGGAAGGAGCAGCCACAGCTGAAACAGTGCCAGGTAATGGGGGAGGTGGGAGCTGCAGCTGCGGTCCCGGCCCAAACACCGAAAGTGGCTGGCAGGAGAAGGTAGAGGTGCCACAAAGCTGCCGTGTCACCCCAAGCAGGAGCCAACACATTGCACCAAGAGGCACTGAAGGAAGGCTGCGGATTCCTAACCCTGCACTCGGAGAGCTGTGCAGGCTGAAATAGCCCAGCTCTGAGCCAAACCCTGGGACCCAGCCAGCTACTCCCAGGAGAGCTAGCAGGAGAACAGGGCTCTCTCCTGAGGGTAGATGCTGGGGCAGGGCTCTGATTTGCTCCTGCCTGCAAGAGAAGACAATCCAGTTTCTTTTCATTCAGAGCTGGGAATTTTCTGGGTGCTGCTCGGTGGCTGCCCTGCCCAAGGCTAATCCCTTATGCCGTGCCAGTTGACTGGAAACAGAGCAGTGGGGGCTGCTGCAGATGGAGAGCCACTCTCGGCACCAAGAGACGACTGATCTCCTCTTCTGAAGCTTTGCCCATAAATTATAGATTTTAAGCAGTGTTTGTTTAAAATATTCAGTTTGCCACTTAAAAAAGAATACTCATACACACCAGGAATGGGGAGGAGGATGGGGGCTGGGGGCTGTGTTCCCACTGGAGGAGGGGGGGGAAGCAGGCAGGAGAGAGGTGTTTCCTCGACTAATGAGCCAGCATCCCTCCTGGTGGATGTGCAGCTACCTGTGCTGCAGCTTTGCCTGCCACTCCCTCCGGAACACAGCTCAGGCCCAGCAAAGGTCTGCAGGAGCAACAGCCTCTGCTTTTTCCACTCCACATCCCAGTGTGCAGGTCATCCCACAGGCTTCCCTTCGAGCCTGTAGGACAGTATTGTGTTTGCAAAGTCAGAGAAAAGACAGCTCAGGTGCTCTGAGGGCAGGAAGGAGGTGAGGAGGTAGGAAAACATCCCCCTCTACACACACACCCCTTACCTAAAAGCACAATCATTGCTTTGATTAAAAATTCATCTCTTCAGCTGACACGGCCAAAGGGCAAGTCTGTAAAAGGTGAGATGCAGGGAGCAGTAGCCGCGATATTTCTCGTCTATGCAAAATGCTCCTCTTCATGTCTGCTCTGGGCGCATCCCAACCCTGCCTGTCACCATAGCCTATATTGCCGCCTGATGGTGAAGAAGAGGCAGGGCCCTGCTGCAGTATAAAGGGATTTCTCCTCCAGGTTGCAGCACTTCCCAGGCTAAGGCAGGCTCTCGCTATCTTCCGGGGTGGATTTCACATGGAAGAGACTGCAGGTAGCATTGGTGAAGAGACACGACCTTACAGATGACTACAGGCATAGCTCAGCTTTTCCTGCCCCCAGAAGCTCACTCATATACTCAGGTACACCTTGTAGCACGGTACAGGTAGCAGAGGTCAGTTGCAGAGAGGTGTTCGGGAAGGCACAGATCTCCTCCCAGCAAACCCAGGCATACCAACGCGCTGCCCAGCTCCTTGTGTAAAAAGCATTGGAGGAACTCTCAGAAAGACAAAGGTTTTCACTGTTGCATGCTCAGTGCTTGCTGTTTATTGAGGCCTCTGGCGGGAAAACCAAAGTGGCTGGGGGGAAACAAGGCCATGGTACCTAGAAATGCCATTACCTGTACTGCGTTGTAGCAGCACCTGAGGGGAGCCTGACCCACAGCCTTGGCCTTGCAGCACCAGGTGCTGCGGAGAGCTTTAGGAAAACCCAGCCTAGCTGAGGTCAGTGGAAGGTGAGCAGCTATGCAGGGTCTGGACCTTGCCCCAGGAGAAAGACAAAGTTCACCTTTAATAAAAGGAACGCAGCCCAAGGTCAGACAGAGCTAGTGGAAAGGGCTGCAGCTTCAAATCCTGGCTACCCCACATCTTCTGTGATTTTATCAGGGTCACACCCAGCTTGGAGCTGACTCCCCTGAGCCTCAAGTCGGTAGCTCTGTGGGATCGCCCTGTGATCTGAGAATGGCTGGCTGCCAAGACTACCAGCCCAGGGGCACGCTGCCTTTCCTTCCTGCCACCTGGGTGATGCTCCAGGCCCAGCCCTCCTCCTGGCACCTCACGCATGTGCATGTGCCTGGACTACAGAGACATCTTTAAGCAAAGATACCTCCTTCTAAAGGGCCCTCCCAGGCTCACCCTAGCATGTAGATAACCTAGGATGTGCCCTGGGGCTCATCCTGTCCAGGGAATACTAAGTGCCTGCCTGGGAAAGCAGGCGAGAGGTTGTCCAGCATTCTCCTAGTCCCAGCAGTAGGCAGCTGGGTGTTCCTGCCAGCAGGCTCAGGGAGTCTGCAGCTGAACCAGCCTTGCCTGCAGCTTAAGCAAGCTTGGGCTGGCTTTACCTCACTCCCTTCTTAGCTGCAGACGGGGAACAAAACACCCTGTGCCCCCAACAGGCAGAGAAAAGCTTGGTGCCTGGTCACATTTCCCGTGTGGCAGAGAAAGAGGAAGAGAGGACAGCAAGCCCTGGGAAAAAACAGACAAAGCTTCTCCACGTATCTGCTGCCTTCAAGGGCGCTCAAGGGCTGAGCCTCCCGCGCTCCCTCCTCCTGTAGCACTCTGAGCATCCTGCAGGGCTGGAGATCTTTGCTCAGCCTGGTCTGCTTGCGAGCATGCCCTTTCTGGCCCTAGCATTTTGCTTTAGCAGGGAACAACCAAATAAATCTCACCAGGCCCTGCCTGGAGCTCAGCAGCACGGCAGCTGCAGAGACTGAGTCCCCTTGATCTTCCATACACCTCAGAGGTTTTCCCAGCCCACAGGGGCTTGGATTTGGCTCCCCTCTTGCCTGTCCCCCAGCCAGGCCATGTCATTCCCTGGCCAGCCACAACCCATTTGCCAGTAGATGGCAAGGACCCATGATTGGCTGGGGTCTCCCAGCTGGAATCAGGGGTCTTCCGGCTGAAACATTTTCACCAGTAGCCAGCTCTGACTTGCTCTGTCCCAGAACAGGGAGTCAGGACTCCTGGTTTCCCCATAAGCAATTAAAATGCACTAATAAGGCTGGGGAAGGACTACTGGATACTTTGAGAGATTCAGAGGAAAGTCACGAAAAAAGCCCAGAAGATCAAGTAGTCAACAAGCACTTGCTGATCATTTTTACTCCTTGCAGCAAAGTCTGTCTTCAGGTATGCCCAGCACCTAGGACAAGCCAGGGCTACTCACATTGCCAGGACACACACGGAACGTGAACACTAGCCCTGCTGCTCCAGCACGTGTGGCCACCAGATGAGGGTGGGGTCCCTTTAGCCTCTCAACACTGCCTGCCTCCCCACAGCGCAGAAAGACCTAACACTGCCTGGCCAAGCCTGAGCCCAGCTTCTCTCCATGACCCTGCCAGGGATGTGTTTCTTGCTATCCCTCCCAGGAGAAACTGACCGTTCTGGCAAGCTCTGCACTCTATTTTTAATAAATTAGCCCTGAACTCCATTTGCGTGGATAAATATAGCATCAACCACTCTGCCAAGCCGTTTTTCTCTTGGTTAACACATTCATCCAAGCTGCTCTATTTGTCTTTCCTCCACAGACTCATATTCTTCTGGATTCATTTTGTCAAACAAATTGCACAAGCTGGACTGCCCATTTACCCAGTGCTGTTTGATTACAGGGGTTATTTATGAAACAGCAAGACATATGGCATTAAGCTTCTTAATAATAATAATAATGAGTGCAGGGAAGGGGGAAAGCACTAGAAGAGAGGAGGGGGAAAATGTTTTTTATTACAAACAAAAGCTCCTGCCATGGGTGATGAATTCCAGACACTTTTTGCAGTTGCTCTTGTGCTGCTGGCATGATGAATGGCACAGGCACAGGCACCAGCACACAGCTTGGCTGCAGGAGCATGGCCATGGGCTGCAAGGACAGGAGGGAAATGCCGGAGCATACACACATGGTAAGGCTGGCTGAGGTGTTCAGGGGCCACTGGCCAGCAGTCAGTCATCAGGCAGTTCACTTCCCAGGAGGGCTCACGCTGGTTGCAGCAATACAGATGGCACCCAGCCTTGCATACCATCAGCACCATGCCTGGAGTCCCTCATATTACAGGCTCAGAGGAACCTCAGAGGCAGTGTGAGGGCAGGTGATGTGGCCATCCAGCAGCCTGACAGTTCCCTGCTGGCATTGCCACTCCCAAAGCCCAGCTGCTACAATCAAGTGATTACTGGAGAATCCTGTGTTTGGGGAGCAAATTATCCCCTAACTGTGGTTGCAAAGCAGAGCCTGAAGAAAGAACATAGTACAGAGAAGAGAAAGCCTTAAACTACTTACTACTGAGCATTCAAATCTTGTAAAAACTGCATCTACAGCCCAGCAAGAATCTAGACCAGGTCGTCTCCTTCTCCTACGTTGTTCCCATGCTGAATAGCCTCTATATATCCAGCTAGCTTTTCTACTGTAACCTGTATAATTTCCAGATGGTAATCAGACTGCCCAAGATACTTAATTTCTGCATAACTAAACTGCTTTTGAACATGTTTCCTCCTCTTCTGTCTGATTTAGTCACTTATTCCTGAGAAGTTTAAGACCACTCCACTCACCACAAGCAGAGCCCAGTTATGTCTCTGAACTCATCCCTCTCTGACCTGACCATCCCGGCTCTAATGAGGGCTTACTGCAATTCAGTCAAAACTTCTTTCAAAGGAAGATGCTTGAATAAGGGCCTGGGAGACCTTGAAAGTAGAGTCATTCCTGCAAGTGGAAGGTAATTAAGTTTTTTAATCAGTGGGCACTGATATCAAGGTCTAGAGAACAGAGTCAGCAGCAAACTCACTCCCACAGATACATAGCAGAGCCTTGCCACATTACTGGAGACCCCAGGCAAAGTGCTGAGAACTGGACTTCGTACATACCAACTTGCAGAGCTGCTGCATCATCTCATTCCTCCCCCTGGTGGGACCAGTCTGGGCCATTCCCCTGGGGCAGAGGCACCTTGTGCTTTTCTCCCTTACCTCTGATATGCACAAAGCTCCTGGTCTTCCCTTCTAACCCTGTCCCAAAAAAGGAAAACACAACAAGCCTGCAGAGACAGCATCGTCTCTGGAGATAATTCCTTAGCAGCCCAGACTCCCCTCACTGTCTTACAGGGAAGACCCTGGCAATGGGATAAACAAGCTCAAACACCGAGACTAAAGGCTTTCCCCTAGCAGATGCAAATGGTTCTGCAGTACTAGCCTCAGCTTCTTCTTTCTTGTTCATCAGCTGGCACAGATCTGGGGATGAGGGGCAGGCAGAGTTAATCAGGCCTCGTTTGCGATTACAATGAACTCTTGCATTTCATGGCCTGCATCCTAAACCTGCTTTCTAATTCCCCAAGGGAGAGGGATTTACACTTTCAATTTTATGTCTAGTTAGTTAATGGTCCATTACTGTCAAAAGGATCAGTAGCTAGAAGTTAAATCCTACAGGATTTATGATAAGGGAGAACCAAAGGCTGCAGAAGAAAACGTGCCAGACAGAGGGCACAGGGAACACAGAGGGGTGTTTGCAGGTCCTCAGCGCTGTAACACTGGTGGCTAGACACTGGCCCGATGACAGCTCTAGAGTAAGGTTCACCCCATCACTCCCTGCTGGCTGCTTCTTCCTTGTATACTGTACCAAGTTTCTGCCTCAATTATCTCCTTGGAGAAAGTTTACCAGCAAGCTGCCTGGAGCAAGGAAATTCAAGTAAAGTAAATTCCCCAGCTTCCAGCAAGCAGGGATCTGAATTACCAGCCACAGAGTAAGGTCCCGCTCTCCATATTGAGCCAGATACCAGAACCCTATCCTCCAGCAGGATTCACCACTGAGACAGAGTTCAGCTGGGGCTGCATATCTCCTCCCGACCCCATCTGGCAATCTCTAAGCAACCCCAAGTCTGCAGAAGAGAGCGTGACCTTACTTGAGCATATTCGGTTAGGGACTTTGCTTCCCTACCACTAAAACTGGAGTAATGGTACTCTAATACTGCTGGAAATTAGAAGGGCTGAGAAAAGCAATGTCGTAGTAAGCATACAGTACAAAATAGATGTTGATGGGAGCTCCAGAGTCCAAACTACTTCTCAGCCAGGATTCTGTTTGTTCCCAACATAGCTCCTCCTTAGTCTTCCTCACGGAAAATTACGGAACTTGAGCATGGCATACTGCAGCCCTCACCTTCCCAAAATGATTCTCCAGAGCCTCTTGAGGGGGAAGTCAAGTCCTGTTTCCCTCACCCCACAAAAGTTTGCTTGGGCTTTTGCCCTTATGTAGAGCTGAGCTAACACTGCAGACTCTGCAGGATTTGACCCCTGAGCCACTGGCCAGTATTGCTGAGTGACCTTGAAAGCTACTATATTTCCACACTCTAGCATCACTTAGGTGAAGGTAGGCCATTGCATCCTGTTAAACTGCATGGGAAATCAGGTGGCAAACACTTCGTTGAGCTCTGGCCTACCTTCCATTAGTGCCACCCACAGAAGGATCGTAGGCTCTGCCGTGGGTAGAAAATTATGCAGCTACCTCTGAAGCAGAACGCTGTCACTATCCCATAGCACAGAGAAGCAGTCATTGCTTCAGGTAACCAGACACTCAGAGAGAAACAGACACTTTAGCAGGGCTGGAATGGGTTTGCCTTGTTCATGTTGAATTCCTCCCCCCTCCCCACCAAGAGACACTCACTGAAAGGTCTCCACTTCCTTAGCAAGATAAAGGCTTCTGTGAAGTACACACAAGCCTGCCAATAGCCAAAAATGTCCGACTGCTTCTGATCCCATCCCCTGAGATGCATGGTGTTGCTGCTGTCAGAGCAGAGGTATTAAAGCAGCTACACTGAAAGGTCTGTCAATATTACAGAGCTTGCTGTGCAGACGTTTATAACCTGCCCATAAAAACTGAAGCAGGGCAAACAAGGTCCCCATGCCCCTCAAGCAGGGAAGTGTTATTTTCTTTTTATTTTGCAAATAAGGAAACAATTTTTTCTGCTGCCTGAAGTTTTTCTGAGTTGTAAATGGTACCAAAGAGACAGAGTTTGGCCACATAGAGGACAGGAAAATATGTAAGTGACCAAAGTAGTATTATTTGTTTTATTTAGCAAGAGGCTGGAAATTATTTTATACATCAAGGTAGTTTGAGCTGCAGGCAGCACAGTGCCATTCTGAGATCTACAGTCATCAAGACAAGTTCAGGGTCCTTCCTCAGCCTGGTCCGTACCTGCAGAAGAAAAGGCACATTAGGCCTGGAAAGACAGTCCCAGAGAGCTCCCAACACTAAGCCACTCACTCCCTCACCACCAAACACAGGTATGCCAGCAATGTTGCTGGCCCTGGAAAGCCTAGGAAAGAGAAGGCAGACTTGAACACTGTTCCAAGATGCTATCAGTCCGGCTTTCCAGCAACGTTATAACCTTCTCCCTGCCAGCACTCCCCACTGAAGTCTGCCTTACCCCTTCGATGCAACCAAACAGCTTTGTGGAAGCCATTACACATGCCATACACATCACTGCCAGCATTCAGAAGTTAACTGCTATTACTTTTAACCACTTCATGTAGTGCATTTCTAAGAGATCAGCATCTTTTAACTTCTTCCCCCTCCACCCTTCTGTACAGCTAGGAGCACTCTTCCCCACTGAAATCTGTGCTGCTCCACTACAGCCCTGCCTCAGTAACTTAGACCTACTAGCACATACGTGAATTGGAGCTGTATGACTCACGACAAGGTGAGTCCATAAAGCTCATTTCATCCCTCCTATCTACCCTACCAGGGAAAACAAGGCTAAACCTTGAAAACCCAAGGATCATTTAAAAAAAATAATAATCAAAACCCATCCTACCAATGGACTGCCGTCCATAAACAGAACTTTTGGCTCCTACAATACATTTCCTTTCACATGGAAGGACAGACCACTGCAGAACCTTAGGATCCAGCCTGCTCCACCCCAAGAAACCTCAGGATCGTTAGGGAAAACAGCAATACTACACTGGTTCCCACAAGCACACTCCAGCAAAAGGCAATGCTACCCTCTGGTGCTTCCTAGCAGGATAACCAGTCTGCCCACTACTCACCAGAGCTAAAGCAGGGGCTGCAAAACAGGGACACTGACATCGTGCTGCTTCCCCCACATCCCTCCATACAGCCTAACTTAACCTGCATCATCCAGCCTTATCATTAAGAGAACCCTAGCACCCTAAAATACTACACTAGAAAGAGATGACCACCCATGATGACTAACCCACTCCCTCACCCCAATAACACAGACTGCCTTTGCCATGCAAAACCATTAAATACACACAGCAAGGTGCAAGGGCCAGTGCTGACACTCACCTCTGCAAGCCAGGGAGCTGTTTTCTTCCTCTCCCCTTGTTAAAGCTGTTTCTGACTCAGCTGCTTTCAGTGTAAATTCCCTCATTTACCTCCACAGCAAAAGCAATTAATGTAGTATTAAGGGGAATGGAGGAAGAAGCTAGCTCTATCAAATCATTGCTTTGCATGAGGAGGACACATGGAGACTTCAGGGCAGTCTTTGTTAGCGCTTCACACTTGATTAATTCATATTTACAAAGCTTTGCTTCATTTGAGTGGAGCTTTTTGTGATTTATTTCTAATACATTTTCAGAAATGTAGCCCTAGCCTGCCAGCACAGACAGGAATTGCATTAAAATAGGCTGTGGTTAGGTTCCTAGCATTTATTTACTATTCTTGTAGTAAACAGCAGATTACATTGTTTGTGATGCTTAATAAATCCCCTTTTTGTTAAATGTGTGTTTGTATGTAACTAGAGCCTTCCCCTGTGTCTGTGTGCATGCATGATTATAGTAGCAATGTTTTTCTCTGACAGTACATGTTTTTCATCTAATTCTTTCCCTGTCTTTCTCATTTTGCCCACCTCTCTGTCCCTGCCTCTGATTTTTACCAACAGAACTTTCCATTTTTCCTTTGGTTGCAAATAACTTATTCTTCAGGGGGGAAGTGAGTTTAGTGGTGTGTGGCCTCAGAAATACCTGTAAGTACTTCCTTCAAATTAAGAAACAGCAAGAAAGAAAAAGAATCTTATCGAATAAAATGCACAAAAACATGCGTATTTCCGCTGGGTAACAGCTGCATAGATTCCAATGACATGTATTTTGAGGAATATATTTTCTCTACTATTTCCTAGCCTTAGCCTACATTGTGGTCATGATCCTAAACATTGCTTTTTGGAGTATCTTGCCCAAAACACTTTTTGACTGAAAGTGAATCTCTTCAAATCAGAGATTCACAACATTAAAAAAAAATCACAACATAAAAAAAATAATCTATCCCATGGAAAGAGTAAAATGACACACTGCTTGCATAGTAAAGAACTATGTAAATAAATGTTGTGGTTTAGGGACCAGGTCAATAAACATAGTTTCTGTTTCTACGTAAATAAACATAGTAAGTAAAGTCAAATTATTGACTTTATCCTTGCAATAACAAGCTGAGACACTTACTTGTTCAAAAGGTTTCTAAGACAGCATGTGAACTTAAATAGCAATTTCTTTTTTTTTAAATAATCTAATGTTTATAAGTTTGTTTCATCAGCTTTATAATCTCATACTTTCTAATCTTGTTTCAGGATTTGGAATATCTCTGAAGGGTCAGTTTTAACAATCTAGGAGAACAGCGTGATACTCAGACTGGCCAGTGTTTTGGATCCAGGAATTTCAAGGCAATGAAAAGGACAAATCTAGTTGCAGGAAGAGGAAGGATACAGGCTTGAGAAGCAGAGCTAGAAAGAGATAGCATAAGTCTTTTTTTCTACATGTTTTTCCTACCATTGCACAGGAAAGAGAGAGAAGAAGGGCTTCTTGATAATGTTGTCTTTTAAAAAACACCAAGGAGACCACTGAAAAATAGCAATAACTTCCTGGTCATATACTATACAGTGACAGCATTTTCACATGTAAAGGGCCTGAAATATTTTGTTTAGAATTCAATTCCAGAATTATATAAATGCAAGGGTTAATGGATTTGCTCAAGAAATCAGGCTGGGCTGCACCTGTGTGCTGCTAATTGCCCTCAGGTGCTGCCAATGAGGGCTCCTGCCCCCAGCATCCCTATAAATAGCTTCCCAGGAGCAGGTGAAGGGTTTTGCTGGTGCTGTGATCTGGTGTGAATGAAGAGAGAGATGCTGGAAGGGTCTTCAATACGTTCAGCGTTAAAGCTTCAGACAAAAACAGGCAGGTACAGCTATGTGGCTGGAGGTCTGGTGTAAATGTTTTCAGAAACAGTAAGAGTTCCTAAAGTATTTTTTCGGGCTGTGGACCTCACAAATGAGCTTACATTGTATTTAAGTAGTTGTCTCAGGTGGGTAGGATATTCGTAAAGTTTTTTCTAGCTCTGAGTTAACAATTATAATGCTGAGAGAAGGCTGGTGAGACTGGGTGGTACTGGAATTGTTGCGATGCTAGCGGGAGCCCTGCCTGAGCAGGAAAGTCAGGTAGCTTGTGGAAGGGGGTATAAAGGGATGGTGCTTCAGGCTTAGCTTACCCTGGGTGATGTGGTGCCTGCTGTTGAAAAACAGAAGGCTTGATGCCTGGGGAGATGTGGGTGCTTTAAAAGAGCAGTAGAGGAGCACTCTTCAAGAACAGCTTTAGGACCCCTTTGCAGAGTCCTGCTTTCCCTTTCTAGCTTAGGAGATCTTTGGGGGCCTTGGGGAAGGCTAGGGGGTTGCTGAAGGGATGCTGGCCTGCCCTGTATTTTAATATAGCAATAGACTGTGGTTACAAATCTTTCCCCTGCTTGATATTATTGGGGAGGGCAGCTGCTCTGAGTTTGTGGGGTGTGCTGGTGGCCTGCTCTCTGGACCAGATTTGTCAGGCAATATAAATGGTCCTGGGCAACGCAGAGTCTACTGTGGGGGTGGAGGGGGGCCGCTTTGGAGCACTGAGTTGCTCCTTGGGTGGTTAAGCCTGTTAGTAGCTTTCTTTGGCTTCATTTAGGCCAATTGCTACTGTGCTTACTCTGTAATAAACACTTGTGTGACTTTCCCAAGTGGTTTAGCTCTGGAAGCTAGAGTGGGTGCATGGGCAAGCTGCCCACCTTTCTGGGCACGGTCTGCTGGGTGTCAGGGCTGCGCTGCCTGTGCTGCCCCTTCCCAAGCAGCACCAGAGCCGAAAGCTGGGCAGGAGCTTTCTGGGCAGCCTGCCTGGCCAAAGGCATTCTTAACTGCTGCAGGCATGGGCATCTCTCCTGGTGCTCGCTGGGCACAAAGTAATGCCATGAAAAGTCTAGGAAAACAACCAGAGAGAGAAAGCTGCTCTGCCAGGTCTGGTGTTGTTTGTCACTGCTGGTATCTGCGTATTGGCTGCTATAAAGCTGTCCCCTACCTTGAGACTGTTCCCTTCCAACAAAATTTTGAATACCTTTTTAGAGTATAGCTGTAGCAGACTGCTGTTTTGCACTGATTAGTACTGGATCCACATGTTGGTGGATCACCTGGCAATGAAGGTGTTACCCAGATCAATGTACAGACTGATTTTAGTCTCATTTGCTGGTACATGTAGAGTTGTTTGTGCTGGCTGTGTCAGTTGCAGGAGCACAGATGATAGCCCAGGTGGCATAAACCTTCTGGGACAAATATTCCTCCTTCAACAAAAATAAATAAATGCTGGAACACATCTGAATCAACAGAGTGAATTTACACTGATTCAGCATTTCATGTTGGCACAGTAGCTCCAACCTGGTAGCAGGCACTCAAGGCCTGAATGTAAGCTTCCAGTTCCACTAAACATCAGCTCTTGAACACGTAAGAGTACCAAGACTCTCTAGAGATGCTAATTCATCAATCAGCAATGAGGGTCCTGCCTTGCCTTGCTCAGGGGTTCTTTTGGAGGCTCTTGAGTATTGGAAACTGAAGTCTCAAGTCCCCTGGAGCTGAGGTCAGTAGATAGCTCAGCACCTTCCCCGTGAGGCTGCAATGTAATCCTGGTCTGCCCTTTGCTACAGTTGTCAGTCTGGTCTTCAAAGGTTCTGTGCAATCCGTTTTCCTGCTTGCTGTGCTGAGAGAGATGCTGGAGCAGCGGGACTCAAATGCCACCCTGGTATTCAAAGTACACTGACTCCATGTGCAAAGTTTTCCCTTCTGTAGGTACCTGAGGAAGCTGAAGGCTGTGGCCAGCAGCTAGCCCTGTGGTGGTAGAGAGTCCCGAGTAAGTTTTACAGGCAGAGATCATGTCACCCTGGTGCCTCTGCTGACTCAAGGTTGCTGGTGTTTGTCTCTGGCAGTTTTCCCCAGCCCTTAAAATGACTGCAGTAGTTGCCCAGCCAGGTAGAATCCCTGGGGGATTGCCCACAGGGTTGCAGTCTGACCCGGGACTTTGTTTAAAGGAAAATGTACGTTTTTCTGCTAACTGTGAGAACCTCTGTGCAGGTGGAAAGGTCAGATAGGTCTATAAAAGAAATGCTTAAAAATGCATAGAAAAACCAGCCTTATGTCCTTAACTTCTATAGCGCTTTCTGACCACGCATTCCAGTGCAAAGCAGCATACTCCCTTTGGAATTGTTACTGGCAGAGGATGATATTGCCAAAGCGTTTGTTCGGGGAAAACAGCAGCGCAAATGTGGAAAAGATTAAAGTGGATGTATTTGTGTAAAAATTGCCTTCAGTGTGCTCACGTGGTTGAAAAGTTGGGGAAAATTTATTTTAAAAAAATAAAGAAATAAAGGAAAGTTTATTAAAAAAATAAATAAAGGAAATGAGAGGTCCTCTTGTGTTAAGCCGAGCTCTGGAGCAGTCTGTGTCCTGCCATGGGCTGGGGCGAAAGGGGAGGGATCCCTCCGGGGTCCAGCTTGGAGGAGCGGGTGGGAAGGAGATGAGAGGTGCCGGGGCCAGGCTGCTGTTGGGGGGGGCAAGAGGCTGCGCGGGTGTGACAGCAGTGAGGGACAGGCGGTGTGCCGGCGCGCAGGGGGACAGGGCTGGCGGGCTCCTGGGGAGAAGTTGTGCGGAGCGATTCTGGGCAGGGGAGCCGGTGGGGTGCCCTGTGCGTCACTGAGGGTTGTCACTGTCCTGATGGTGACGAAGGGGGAGCGGCGGATGCCGCGTGTGTCGCCGGGGGGGGGNCTGGCGGGAGGGGGGCGGGGGGGGCGGCGCGCGTGCCTCACTCCTCCGCGCCGCAGGGAGGCGCCGGGCGCGTGCCCGCTTTCCCGCCTCCCGGGGGTCGTGAGGCGGCGGCGGCGCCGGGTTTGAAACCGCGCTGGCGACGGCCGACCGGCTCCGGCGCTCGGCCAGAGGGGCTGAAATGCGCGGCTGCGACCCGGGTGCGCTTTGCGGGGTTTGATAACGGGTCTTGGAGTCGCCCTGGGGCAGACTTTGGGCTGTTAGGGCGCAGAGGGGAGGGAATATTGGGCAGCTGCCTCAGAGGGCAGCACGGTGTTTCCGTGGGATTTCTGAGGTGAAAAGCTGAGGTAATTCAGAGGGGGCAGAGTGAGCTTTACAGGGGAGAAAGCTGAAGTAACCTAGAGGGGATAGAATGAACGTTTTGGAGGGAAAAACTGAGGTAAACTAGGGGGGACGGGTGACATTTCTGACAGAAAACCTGAGGTAATTTAGATGAAACAAAATGACCTTTTTTGGAGGGGGGAATCTGGGGTAATTTAGAGGGGGAAAATGAGCATTTCTGAGGGAAAGTCTGATGTAAGTCAGAGAGAGGCAACATTTTTGACAGAAAATCTGGGACGTCTTAGAGGGGACAGAGGTGACATTTTTTAGCTGAAAAGCTGGTGTAATTCAGAGGGGACAAACCAAGCATTTTTGTAGGAAAATCTCAGGTAATGTAGAGGAGATAGAGGTGGCGTTTTGGAGGGAATAGCTGAGGTAAGTTAGAGGGGACCCACCAGACAAATTTTGTGGAAAACACAAGGCAACTCAGAATGGACATTATCAAGGGAGAGGCTTCCGTGTCTTAAGTGAGGCAGAAACAGTATTTTTGAGGGGCAAGTCTGAGGTAATTGAGAGGATAGGGAAAACTCCAGGGGACGGCTCCATCATTTATCAGAGTAATATTGAGCAGATAGCTAGGAGGGGGTGACCATGTTTGAGGGCAATATCTGAAGTAACTTAGGGAAGAAACAGGCAGCATTTCTGTGGGAAAAGTCACGATGCTGCAACATGCTGAAAGTAGAAAAAAAGATGAAGATTTTAGCAGGCCATGTTCACTGAGCGGTCTCAATTTCTTTAGTTGTTTTGACGCTACGCACTAAGGTACAGCAGGGCTGAAAAGGTAATGGGGGGATTTTAATGAATCATCCTCATAGGTGCTCACTCAAAAGAAAAACTTAGCAATGGTATTTTCAATTATTTAAACTTCTGAACACAAATTCATGGCCAAATATTCCTAGATGAAGGGAAAAGAAGAATCAACCAGTATTCGATAGTGATTTCAAAAAGAGCTTTTCCTGCAGTGAATGAGCTGGAGCCTGAGGGAGAGACAGAATGAGGCTGGGCCAGAAAAAAAGAGGAGGATGCATGAAGCAAAAATTACACTTGCTATGGGGTAAAGAGGGAACACAGAATTAAAGGAGTAGTGCTAGAACAGAAAGAGTCTCCAGGTGCAGTGGTTAAAACTCAGGGCTTCTCCGGCCTAACTGTGTC
>RSEF01000024.1:5211161-5234617 GCA_003993805.1 Himantopus leucocephalus | reverse complement strand
ACCCCCCCCTCTCCCCGTGTGTGTGTCCCCCCCCCGCCCCCCCGCGCCGCAGGGCCGGGGGCCGAGCCTGCGAGACGCCGCCCGGCACTTGATTCGCTGCGTCCGCCCGCCCGCCCGCCCCTTCCCAAACTGCGGGAGCGCCGCGCCGCCCACAGCCCCGCCGGGCAGCAGCGGCGGGCGGCAGCGGGCAGCACCGGACAGCGCCGGCAGCCCCGCGGGCAGCACCGGACAGCGCCGGGCAGGTACGCACGGCCCCGGGCGGNCGGGCCCCCCCCCCCCCTCGCCCCGGGCCGGGGGGACGCGGGCGGCCGGGGGTGGCGGGGAGCGCCGCGGCGAGGGGCGGCGGGGCCGGGGGAGCCTTTTGCCGCTGCCCGGGTGGCGGGAGGTCTCTCTGCCCGCCCCTGGCCGCCCGGGGAGAGGCCGGTTCTGGAGGGCGGCGGTCAGCGAGGGAGACGCGCTCGGATTTTTCGCATTGGTGCTGGTGCCCACCCCCCCACCACCACCACCTCCCGCACACCCTCCGCCTCCTCCCGAGGGTCGGGACTGCGGCATTCCTCCGTGGGCACGCCTGTGCGCACACACGCACCCGCCGCCACAGGCGTGCCCGCTCCCTGCAAGGGGGGCGGCTCGCACCCCGACCCCTCCAGCCCCTCGCACACACGCACTGCACGCTCGGGAGCCCCCCATGCGCGCCCCCCGCCTTGTGCTGGCAGCCGCCCCCGAGCACAGCCAGGTTCCTGGGGCGCTGGTTTCTCTCAGCCCATCAGTCTGGCTCTCTTCTTCCCCTCCGCCCATCCCCGCAGCCCGTTCGTCACCCTTAGCTTGTCACGGTGGTGGTGGCACAGAGGTACCGCCATGGCGGGGCCCCAAGCAGGTGGTAGAGACCGCGCTGGAGAGCTTTGCTCTGCAAGGGCTGGACCGTGCTCATGAGTCCTGTCCCTACGCAAAGCCCCTGGGATCATGCAAGAGTCACCTGGCTAGCTCTGCTCCTGGCTCCGCTGGTCAGGAGGAGAGGAGGGGTACAAGGGATCCAAGGGCACATGAACCCAGAGGCTAGAAGATTTGAGTGCTTTTGCACATAGGTGGGAGGAAGCCCCTCTCTCTGGGGGCTTATTTTCACTGATCTTTTGGAGGAAAGCCTGGCTGTGACCTAGATAGTGTCCCAGGACATTCAAAGAGGAGGGGGTTGGAGCTGCGAAATGACAAAATGAGGGACAGGGGACAGTTTCTAGGAACCCAGAGTGGACTTAAGTCTCCTCCATCATGGCTTTGCCCCCATTTGCAACCTCTTGTTTGTCAAGACCAAACAGAAAGGAATTTTCCTTCCTGGCCAGGGTTCGGGGTTGCGGATATAGAGATCTTTCACAACTTCAGAGTGAGCAAATGGTTTTGGTATTTCCTCCTAAAAATGTTAGATGAAAGACCCAAAAAATGCTAAAAAGAAAAATCCTGCTGGCTGCGGTACAGGCAGCTCCTAGCTCTTCCCTGGATGCTTAGCCACGCTCAGAGGGAGCAAACTGAGGGTCTGCTCTCCCCTCTACCAGCCTGGAATCCCAAAGGGGTGGCAATTCACCTCCCCTTCTTGGACCTGGCGCCACATCCCCACCCTGGAGGACCTGGAGGAGCAGGGCGCTCCCTGTGTCCTTCAGCCCCGGCATCTGCTTTGCTGCTCCCCCACCCTCTCCCTCCATTCCGCATGTCTGCGGCTGGTTTCCCCATGCGGCTGCTTGGCTGGGCTGCAAACCTTTAATTGATTCCTCTCAGCTGGATTGGACTGTCAGCAGCCCTGGGGTTTTGACGGCACATCCCGGCGCCTTACCCGCACAGACCAGGAGGCAGCCTGAAGAGAGACAGGCACCAGGCCAGGGACCCAGAGGGTGGACTCTGCCACCCCAAAACCCTTCCATCCTGCGGCCGGGCAGGATGGGCTCAGCCCCTGGAGTCTTGGAGCCATCCTTCGGCAGTCTTGGCTCCCTGTCCAGCTGCCGTGTCCCTCCTTCTCACTGCTCTTGGCCCCTTTCCCTCACTGCATTGCAATGAGTCATCTTTGCTGAGCTCACCCGCTGGAGCCACAGCGGGGCTGGCAGGCCTGGTGCCTGCCGGCGCCACGGAGGGTCCCTCACCTGGCAACACGCCCCCCCCCAGAGCCGCAGCCCTCTGTCCATGATGTGCAGGCACCTGGGCGCATCCCGATTTCTCCTGCCTGTCCCTTGAGTGGGCACCCAGCCTGGGCACGAGGCAGAAGGAGGGGAGGGCAGTGCATGCAGGCCTCGCGGCAGGCAGCTGCAGGTCTGTGCCACACTCGTTTAATGTCTGGCGTGGGGGATCCAGACAGGGAAAAGAGAGCGTGGCTGGTATTGCCTGGGGGTGGGGGAAGGTGATGTTGGCCAGACACACAGTGACTGATTCCCTAGCGCGTTGCAGGGCCAGACAGTCCCTGAGCTGTGGATCAGACGTCATGATGAGGAGCATGCTATAGAGCATCATTTGTGTGAGAAGAGGCAGCCTGCCTGCCTCTGCCATGTGTGCCCATGTCTGCACCACTGAGCGCCCACATCTGTGTGCCAGGGCTATAGCAGCAATAGCCTGGCTAACCGCCTCTCTCTCTCTCCCTGCCCAGGATCCCCTCTCAGTGGCAGCCACTGCTGGGCACCTCAGCGGAAAGATGAACCCCACCGTAGGCATCGCTGTCATCCTGACAGGTACAGCCTGCAGACGCGCATCCCCTCCCTGCTCTCTAGCGAGCTTGGCCCAGAGCAGCCAGGCAAGGGCCAGGAGGCTGCACGGGCATCCCCAGTGCTCCCTGTTCCCTGTCCAACCCCTGCTTGCCTCTCCCAGTCCTCCAGGCCGCCCACTGCCAGATGATCAAGGACCTGAGTGCCTGCCTGCTGGGCCAGAGCCTCCGGGTGGACTGCCGTTATGAGAACAAAACCAGCAACCCCCTGACCTACGAGTTCAGCATCACCAAGGACAACAGGAAGCACGTCATCCACAGCACCATCAGCGTCTCCGAGAACATCTACCGCAGCCGAGCCAACGTCACCATGCACAAGAACCTGGTGTGTCTCTACCTGCAGAGCTTCACCACTAGTGATGAGGGTGTCTACATGTGCGAGCTGAAGTCCACCAATGACTACACCGGCAACCAGATAAAGAACATCACTGTCATCAAAGGTGAGACAGGCAGCGGCGCCTGGCCTCAGCCCCTCCTTCCCACCGGCTCCTTGGCGTGGCAGGGCCAGCAGAGTAAACCACAACCCCCTGCGGTGTCCCCGAACCCTTCTTCCTGAGCCCCACAAATGTTTACCAACCCTTACATGCCCTTCCTACTGCAAGCAGAGCAGTCGGCCCCACAGATGGCCTGACTCTGCCCCATCTCAGACTGCTGATCCCTGCCTCTCGTGGGCCCCAGCTCAGGCGCGTTGCCCGAGTGTGCTCCCAAATGTTATGCTTCATAGTCAGTCCCAGCAGAGGGCACAAGTCTGCTGGTGAAGGACTGAAGGTCCGGAGCAGGAGTGCAGTGGGGATTTTCCACACTTACGCCCCGCAGGAACACTCCTCCCGTTGCGGAGCCTTTCGTCTTACCTGGTGCCCATCCCCTTGTCACCACAGTCAGGCACAGGCAGGGTCATGCTTCCCAGGGTCTCTGTGCCCCCAAAAGCTACATGGGCACAAGGTGGGAGGGGAAACAGGCAAGGGGCCAGGATGGGACTTGCCGCGTTTCTGTGGCAGAGAAAAGGCAAGAAGCTGAGTCCCAGTACCCCTTATAACCCAGCCTGATCCCTGTTCCTGAGGGATTTCATTGCGGCTTTTCTCTCCCTCCCCGTTCTCTGTCCTCACAGACAAACTGGAGAAATGCGCCGGCTTCAGCCTCTTGATCCAGAACACTTCGTGGCTCCTGCTGCTTCTCCTTTCCCTGCCTCTCCTGCAAGCCGTGGACTTCGTGTCCCTGTGAGAGGAAAAGCACGCACACACACACACACACACGCGCGCGCACACACCGAGTACCCCAGCAAACCCACCTCCCCCACCAGAACGCAGCCCTTGGAAAGAGAAGCTGAACCATTTGGAACAAGTGAAACCTCTCTGTGTTACCTCTATATAGCCGTATATCTAACGCTAACCACCGTCCTGTGCCGAGACCCGCCATCACACGCACACATGCCCTGCTCTGAAGCATGGTGGCTCTGCTAGGCAGCGTTGCTTCTCCCATCGCACCTCCCCGCTCGGTAGGCTGGCTGGTTTGCTCATGCTGGGATCACTGGAGCCTCAGCCCCGCACAGCCCGCTTCTCCCGTCCCTTTAACTTTTGGGGTTTGCCTGATCTCAACTGGGGAAAGACAGCTGGACTGGCAGGTAAGAGAGAGAGATGATGCGAGAGCATGTGGAAGGGTCCCCGTGCTGGGTGCTGTGCCCACAGCCCCTGGAGGAGATGGGGCTGCCGGCGTCCCCGGCCCGCCCTGCCCGCTAGCCAGGTGACTTACTGATTTCTCAGCCTGCTCCTCTCACCCTGAGTCACCCGAGCTGCCGTGACTGGGAGGGGGCACAAAGCGAGTCCTGTCTCAGAGCAAGCAGAGAAGAGGCAGAGGGAACAGGGGAGGCATGGGATGATGCTGGGCCTGGCCAGGCTGGCAAGAGAGAGGGGCGCAGGTGTAGGAGACGTCTGTCAAATGCCCCTGCCTCCTTAGGGCTCTTTTGGGGCCCTGGGAGGGGGCTCACTGCAAACGTGCTTTGGCAAGAGTTTTTCCTAATCTGTTTTTTACAGCTGAGCTGGAAGTGAGGCCTCCTCCAGACATCACCTGGTACCTTTGGGCTGCCCAAGCCCGAGACACCACTTGCTCTCCCCGGGGACCAGCCCTTAGCTGTGACGAGAGAATTGCTGCCAGCACCCGCTCGCAGTGGAGGCAAGCAGAGCCTCTCTGAGCTAGCCACAGCCCTGCCTTCACCCCTGCTCCCCTCCCCGAGGCCCCCAGAGCTGGATCCAGGCAGGCTGGTGGGGAGGGAGCTCCCCTGTGGCAGCGTGACCCCAAGGTCTCCTCTGCACCGTCACCCTGTCTTCCCTGAAGGAACATCTGGGGGCCCCGTTCCTTCGTCATGGTACACATCCAGGTGCCTTGCTCTGGGTAGGCTCAGCAGCCTTTCTCCACCGCAGTCTTCCTCCAGTCCTATCATGCCACTGGGAGAAGCCCATGTGCCCCCTCCCTTTCAGCATTTCCCTGTCTCCATTTAAGAGCAGAAAAGGCCCTACGGGCAGCCCAGCTCTTTGCCACCGCCTCTGTAAGGCCAGGACTTTCTCAGGGGTTGGCGAGAGCGGGAAGAGGGACGCCGAGCACAGCCCACCTCTGCCAGCCCAGACCTGCCCCAATGCCCCTCAGGACCCCGAGGAGCCGGTGCGCTGATGCCCCAAACTCCCCGAAACCTGGCGGCTCCCAGGTGAGGAGCAGCCCAGCCGGCTGCGGGGAGAGAGGCCGGAGGGCCGGCATTGCTGCACCCTCGGCCAGGGGAGGGCACAGGGCAGGGGAAGATGCAGGCAGGAGCATCCGGGTCCATGGGGTGAACCCCAGCCCCGCTGAGCTACCCGTGCAGCCTGGGCTGTGCCACCACGGCTGAGAGCAATTCACAGCAGCTGCTCCCCACTCCTTCCTCTTCTCCAGACACTGCGAGCTGCCTCCTAACCCCCATGCCCGTTCCCTGCCCGTCCCTGCCTGCTTGCTTGCTGTCTAGTGCTGCTGAGGCCGTGTATAGCTGAGGTCTGGCTGCGCCCAGCTCCCTGGGCTTGCTGGTGAGCGCCGGGGCAGGCGCAGAGAGCCCAGCCAGCAGAGTGCGGATGCGTCTCGAGTCTCATTTTTTTGTGAACATTTGTAGTTGTTTCCACAGCTTGTCGTAAAAGAAATTCTGTTAAGGGGGAAAAAAGAACCCTACGAAAAGCAACAACAAAAAGCAACCTATCCTCCAGGAGTGTTCCTCTGTCTGCACAATAAAACCCGAGGTTGTGTGTTGGAGCCACAGCCACCCGTGTGTGCGGCGACGGGGCGAGGGGCTGTGGCGGGGCTGGGCTCCAGCCTGTGCCCTCAGCCTCCCTGCTTGGGGGGGACACCCTTCCCGGGCGACCCCCACCGTGCCTCCCCCCAGGCCTCCAGCAGCCCAGGTCCCGTGGGAGGGAGGCAGACAGGGACAAGACTTGCCTTCTCTGGGGAGGGTGACCCCCTCCTGCCCACCTGGACCACGGACCCCTTTGCCTCCATCGCATCCCTGTCCCTATCCCCCCTGCTCCAGCCGGGGGGCCTTCCCTTTGCCCCATTGTGAGCTCATGGCCAGGGCTGTGCACTGTGTCCGCAGGGGGGCAAAGCGGGGTACGTATGAGCGGGCACCCCTGGCCCAGCCATCCTCCGGGGAGGGAATTGCTGGACTGGGAGCACTTGTAGGAGCAGGGCTGGGTGTGTACATGTCCTGGGGCAGTGTGGCTGTCATGCCAGGGTCCTTCCTGCACGTCTGTGCCTGGATGCTGCCCATAGGGCTGCCAAGGGCCCCCACATCCTCTAAAGCAGCCGGAGCAGCCATGCACAGCTCCCTGCCCGGGGTCAAGATGCCACCCTGGGACCTGGGGACCGCGGGGCATACTCACACTTGGGTTTGGGAGTAGGACCCTGCCGTCACCCCCTAACACCACTGGTGACCCCATAGCAGCCTCCCAGAGTCACACCCAGACGCATCCCTCGTGTGGCCCTCCTTGTTTCAGGGCTGGAGCTGGGCAGGAGGGAGGAAAATGCCACTGTAATTGCATCCCTCCTAATTATCCTCAGCAGGTGCTCACTGAGTCACGGCCAACTGAGTGCCGGCGTAACGCGAGGCCACGCCACCCTGGGTGGGTCAGGCGTTGGGGAGAGGTGCTGGGTGGGTGCGCCAGCATCCCCATGGAGCTATGACGGGTGGGTGCTCCTGTGCCTTCACCGCCATGCTGGCTGCCCCGTACCTTCCTTTGATGCAGGCTTAGGGGGCTCTTCTCCCTACAGCTTGCCCCAAGGAGTGCAAAACCCAGACCACCTCCTCCCCTCACCTTGATGCTCTGCTCCAGACCTTACTGGCAGCCACGGGCATCCCCTCTCTCTGCCTCCCTGATTCCCACACCAAGTTGTGTTCCACCCCACTCCTTCTCGCAACCCTCTGTCCATCCTTTCCCTCCTGGAACTCCATCTCCCTCCCCAAATCTCTCCCCTCCCCACACTTACCCTCAGTCATCCTTCTTCATTCCCACAGCTCCCCCCCTGCCTCCACAGCCTCCCGTCCCAGCACCCCCTTGACGCGGGTCACCAGCCTGCTTGGGTTCACGTCCCCTTTAAGCCTCCCTGAAGCTGGAATGCGAGAGGAGCATTTCGGCGCCCTGTGAGGTCAGATAAAGACACTATATTTATCTAGCTGGTAACCTGAGCCGTGAATTTCTGTGGTGGTGTTTTTACGAGGCCCCACATGCCTCCGGCTCGGCCCCCTCCAGCCGTTGCGTCCGGTCCCTGCAGGGTGGAGGAGCTGAGCCTTGGGGTGGCCTGTCCCCTCCAAAGGGCTTGGGTCCTGCCAGCCCCTCCGCATCGCTCACTCTCCTTCAGCCTCAGGGGAAGTGCTCCGAGGAGGTAGGATCGGCTCCCCGCGCTCAGCCCCATGGGCATCATCCCATGACCAGCCGCTTGCCCCTCGCCATGCCGGCCTCGCGCCCCTGACCAGCCACCGCCGCCCCGCATGCAGGTGAGTGGAGGGGGTGCTGCGGGGATGCCGGCCCCAGGGAGGGGGCTGCAGCATCAGAGACTCAGAGGTGCTGGCAAAACGGACCTCCCCTTTTCCTTTGCTGGGTAAAACCGTGGGGGAGAGGCTTGCAGTCTCTACATCTCCAGAGAGCAGTTTCAGAGTTCAGGCGTGAAAACTTGGCAGCTCTCTGCCAGCAAGCTGCGCTCCCCGGCACCTTCCTCATCCCCCAGCACGGGCAGAGCCGCGTGCCCAGGCACTTCCCTGGGGTCCCTTCTTTTTTTCCACCCGCAGACCTCAGAGCAATAACATGCCCTGGGTCTTACGTCAAGGTTTCCCGTGTGTTTGGTGTTTTACTGCCGGGGGGGTGGCTCGGGAGTGGCAAGTAGCAGGTTCTGCAGCCGGGTGGGTATGTGTCAGCAGCACGGTCCAGGGCGATGACTCCCAGCCAGCACATGTGGCATGAGTTTGGTGGGTTCTCAGGCTCCGTGGCTGGTCGGGGAAGGGCCCTGGCCAGGCTGGCCCCGGCTGCATGCATAACGTTGGGCAGGTCCCATTGCTTTGGGGTGTGCGAACGATGGGGAGGCAGCAGTGGAGTCAGGGCAGCTTCTCCGCGAGTGCTGAAGAAGGGCTGCCGGCAGCGCCCCAGAACACTGGGGTCTCTATCTGCTGACTGAGGACACCCCTTGGTGACTCCGGCCCCTTGCAGGGACAAAACGCTTTGCAGCACATTCCTCCCAGGGCTGCTTGGGGCCACCTTTCCTAGAGGGAAATGCAGATACCTAGAGGGATTCCTTGCCTTGTCTGCCTTGGGGAACAGGCGGGAGGCTGTCCCACCCCTCCAGCACTGCCAGGTGGGCACAGAGCCCCTCTGCCCCAAACCACCTGCAGGCTGGAGCAGGCAAGGTGCTTCACACAGGGTCCCACCCCTGCCTGCACCATGGTGGAGGGCTGTGAGTTCCCACATAACCTCCAGGCTGGGACATTGTGTCTCAGGGGACAGGGGACACAGCTCCAAGCCTGCGTAAGCAAGAAGCAGCTGTGCCGTAACACCTTGGACCGAGTCAGTGCTGTGTAAGCTGAGCCTGCCCTGGGGCTCCATGGCCACCAAGGGGGACAGCTGCCACCGGGCCACGGGCAGGAGGTTGCCGGCAGAGGACAGCAGGCGGAGAAGGAGCAGGGTCTCTGCTCCCCTGCCTCCAGGGCAAAGGGTTTGCCTCCCAGCTTTGGGCTGAGCCTCCCATTGGGAAGGCTGCTGGAGCTGGAGGCCAGGGCAGGACACCCCAACAGCCTGAGCAGCCCCACGGTGGCCCAGCTCCTGGGTTCCCGGGGCTGGCTGCTGCCTGGGCACGTGATGGTGGACCGGACATTCCGGTGCCTCAGCCTCCCCTGACACCCCAAGAGGATGATGAGGGTGCAGGAGGCCTGACTCAGCCATGCCTGCCCCAGGGCTTTGCCAGGCGGCAGGAAAGCTCAGCACTATTGTGGGTAGGGAGGGGCCAGGCAGGCCAGGAAGCGATGGGAGGAACCAGGGTTTTCTCACACCCCCTCAGCTCATCTGGCTCCTGGCACGCTCTGGTCTCCCGCAGCCCTTGGGGTCCGCTCTGATGTGACATGGGGACTCCGCAGCACAGGCGGTCCTAGCAGATGTGGCAGTCCTCCCTGGTAAGACCTCTCTTCCCACGATGCCAATGGGTTAGCTGTTGTCTGGGGCAGGTTCCCCCTCCCGGGCCCCACATCCCTCCATCGGCTCCCCCGCATCCCCAGGGCACATGCTGCCCTGTGGAGACCTGTCCTGCTGCCAGAAAGCACCTGCTGCCCTCCCGCTCCCAACCCGGCAGCTGTCCCGGGGGCAGAGGCTCCCTGCACACACCCACGGGGAGCTGCTGCTGGTGCCGGCGGTGGCACGGCACGGTGGGAGGGCACGGGCACCACTGGCAGTGGGCGATGGCATGGGGCTGTCCCAGCACTGAGGCGCCTGTCCCAAGCCTGGATCATCGCTGCTGGCTAGAGGGATGGGGAGCAGGGGCAGCCCAGAGAGGGTCCCTGTGCCAGGCTGCTCCGTGTCCCAGCAAGGCTGGCAGCCAGGCATGAGGTCCCTGGGAGCCGAGGGGCTCTATTGCTCTCACTCTGGCGCCCGTGGGAGGTGCCGGTCCCTTGGCTGGGGTCCCACGTCCCTCCAAGCAAAATTCCCCGCTGTGCATGTCGAATCCCAGCTGGCAGAACCACTCCTGGGCCCTTCCAGTGCTGGCAAGGGCGGCCACAGCCTGGCCGGGAAGAGCCAGGTGTTTCGTGGAGTCCTTGCCTGGGAGCAGATTATTCACCCCTCAGCCTCCATTCCCAAACAGGTCTGTGCGCTCCACCTTGCTCTTGCTTGTAAATAGTTTCCACTCCACTGTGGGATGGTTGTTCCCTGGGCAATAACAACAGCAACCGGGATGCAGCCCAGCTGGCTGGAAAGCCGGGCTACCCACCAGGGGGCCATGGTGGCTGGATGGCACTTCTCACCACCATCTCCTAAAAGCAGTCCTGGGGCATTTCCACGCCGGGCTTAGACGGGCAGGCGTGGCTGGGGGACCTGACACTGCAGCCACCTCACCCCCTGCCCCAGGGTCTGTGGAGCCAAGGGGTCTCATCCCTGCCATGCATGGCATCCTCCCATCATTCTGGTTTCACGGGGATTGCTCTCGGCTGCCTGCCATGGAAAATGCAGGGCACGTGTGCTGGGGCCACAGTAGGGAGGCTCCAGGCGGGTCCCGTCCCCGGGGTGACACTTGCAGAGGGGTGCTGCCGGCTCCCCTGGGCAGGGGGTCCAACTAGGGGCAGACATGCCCAGTGGCTCCTCTTGCCGGGGATCCAGTGCCCGTCCCCAAGCCTGGATGCGCCCTGCGTGCTGCCGGGGCTGCGCGAGGGCCGGGCCAGGCACCGTCTCCGTCACCTCCTGGTTTGGAGCCGGGCCAGAGCCCGCCCTGGCTGGGCTGGGAAAAGCCTCTGAATCAGGGTCATCTCCCGGGTGACTGGAGACTCTCGGAGCCACATGAGCCACTGTCCTGCCAGGGAAGGGACGCCAGGCACCCAGGGAGCCAAGTGCCAGCAACGCCAGGACAGAGGAGCCCGCTTGGGGTCCTGACCGCCACGGTGCCAGCCACAGCCCCCAGGACAGGTAGGGGACCAGCCGTCAGTCCACCAGCACGTGAGCTGAGAGCAAACTTTCGTCCGGCTCCAGACAGCCTGTGTTTGCAGGCGCTGGAGGCTGCTGGCTGCCATGCTGCCCTGTCCCAGCTCTGCACTGGCTCTGTTGTGCTCTGGGTACCTCTGTCCCTGTCCCCCTCTCCTGCCCTGTGCGGGTGTCATGGGGCAGAAGCCACCAGCTCCCTGTGGGGACCGAGTGCTGGGCTGTCCACCACCCCTACGGGCTGGCTCTGCCCAGCTGGTGGGGGCACCGCAGCCACCTCACCGGGAGGACTCGCGCCGGCTTGAATTACTGATGGGAGGCTAGCAGGGCACAGCTGCTGCAGGGAGACAACCAGGCTGCTTGGGTGGCCAGGCCCCTGCGATGAGGGGACTCCTTGCTGTCCCCACACTTCCCCAAGGTCCCTGGGTGGTTGTGGCTGCGCTGAGGTCTTTACCCGCTGCCTGGTGCCAGGCACCAAGTGGGGAGCAGGGATGGACAGCAAGGACTGCTGCGCTGATTCCTGACCTTGCCTCAGTTTCCCTCTCAGCCAAACGGGGTGTGTTATAGCACTGAGCTGGAAATGCCAGCCCCCTGCCAAGCCCCAGTGCTGGCTCTGAATAACCAGGGGAAGGTGCTGGGCTGGCTGATTCAGTCCATCCCGTCTGCCTGTCTCAGCCAGAGTTGAGCCTAGGCATCATGACTGTCACCAAGCAACTGCCTGCCATCTGGAGTAGGCACTGGGGACACCCCTCCGGCCTCGAGAATGGGACAGCCACAGGATGGTGTGGCAGGGATGCCAGGGCTGGGGCAGAGGTGATTGCTGCAGTCCCTTGGCTGACTGTGGGTGCTGGGTGCCTCTGGCTGTGCCCTGGGGCTCACTTCTATGGTACAAGGTGCCCGAAGGCACATGGGTGGCAGTGCCAGCTAGGCCCTGCTGTCCCAAACTCTCCCGGAGGTCTGGCAGGAGGCAGGAGCCATGGCCACACTGCACTCCACAGCCCCCCTGCACCCTTCGCCCCCTGGGCTCCTGCTGTTGCCTGCTCGCCCCTCCAAGGGTCTCCAGGTGAGGCAGGAGCCAGTAAGCTACTGGGTGGGTGCTGGTGGTGGGCACCGCGTTGTGCTGACCACGGCCCATAGAAGCTGACCCCTGGGCTCTTCTCTTGCAGTCGATGCCTCCAGGAGAGCCTGCTGAGCCCCAGCCTCCAGCATGTCCCAGCTCTCTTCCACCCTGAAGCGGTACGTCGACTCGTCCCGGTATGCCGAGACCACCTACAGCAAGATGCCCAGTGGCTACAGCTCCTACACCTCCTATGGATCCACCTTAGCCACATCCTATGCAGACAGCGACAAAATCGGCTTCAAATCCAGCTACCTGCCCTCCCCCCGGTACCACCACACGGGGCTGTCCCCAACCAGTGGCTATGACAGCAGCCGGCTGCCCCTGTACTCCGACTCCAGCATACGCCTGAGCCCCACGTACATCCGCACCCAGCCCCGGTCACTCCATGGAGGGCTGAGCGGGGGTGCATGCTACACCTTCACGGGGATGCCCAGCAGCCCCTCAAGCTACCTGTCCACCACAGCGCCTCTCAGCCGTCGCAAATCCATCAGCCACTCGGACCTGGCACGGGAGTTTTCAGGGCTGCACGCCTCAGACAGCGCCTACACACCCACCCCCGGCCCCCTCAGCACCCGGGGCCGCCAGGAGCTCGGTGCCCTGCAGGGTCTCTACCACGCTGCTGCACACTCTGACTACGTCCGCAGCTACCTGGACAGCTACGGGAGGAAAAGTAGCCATGGCAGCCTCGCCATGGGCCCCCTCAGTCCCTCACAGGCCACCTTCGGCTCTGACCTGCCACCCTCAGGCACCCGCTGTGCCAGCCAGCCCTGCGAGAGGAATGACGGCTACTGCGACATGCCCGCCCGGGACCCCATGGTACGTGGCACCTGCTGGGGGTGGGGGACAAAGCTGGGCTGCAGTGGGGTATGTGGTCCATGCCTGCTTGTGCTGAGCCGGGGAGCCCACAGGGCCTTGCGCGCTCTCCCTGGGAATCTTGGTGCGTTGCTCTGTGCCTCAATTTCTGCATCCATGCCAGGCAGGGCTGCCGTTGACCCTCTGAGCTGCCCTTGCTGGCACAGCCTGCTGGGCAGGCAGGCGGGTATCCTCTGAGGGGCTGTGCACCACTGGGAGCACAGCTCATGGGGGTCCCCACGGGTGCCTTGCTGCTAAGGGTGCCCATGTGCTGGCAGGAGTGTGTGCGCTGCACCTTTCTGCATGCGTGCCTGACAGCGGGTGATGGCACACACAGACAAACTCACACCCCCTGCATGCAAACCTGCATGGGTGCACACCGTGCACCGTGTCCCCACACCTGTGGGATTGTGCCCACACCCCCTGCCCTCTGCTCCCTCCCAGCCCCAGCCCGGTGCGGGGACAAAGAGGGTTTCCTGCTGCCTCGTCCCAGCTAGAGAAGGTGACATGACCAGGCTGGGCGCCTACCCTGCTGGAGACACCCAGCTGGGAAGGCTGGTTTGGCTGGTGCTGGCTCTGGCACGGTGACTCGGTGCCCAGCTGCCAGTCATGTTTTTCACTGGTGCCCTGTGGTGCCTGATCCCTGGCACGGTCTGTTACTGCCATCTTGGGGCCCTGTGCCCCAGCCCCCAGCATGGGCCGTGGGAAGCAGCAGTTTCTCCATGGCAGCGGCTGCTCTGTACAGCATCACACGTGGTGGCAGGCACTCGGTGCCCCAGGTATCAATCGGTGCTGCACCATCCCCAGAGCCTCAGCCCGGGCCGGGAGCAGGCATCATAGACGCAGCCCGGCTCGGGTGCGCAGGAGAGCAGCCTAGTAATTTTCCACTCAGGTTTCCTTCCAAGATCTGGTCAGGCTCTGCCCGCGTTGTCTCCCGCTCTCTTTCCAGTCAGCCTTCATTTGCCCATGATGGAGGCTGGTCTGACCTAGTAGAGGGTCTGACTTCCCTGCGGCTTGCTTCCCTTGCGGTTTGCTTCCCTGCGGCTCTGTCCCACCACCGTCCACTAAACTGGGAAAATAAGGGCTGGAGGATTCTTTTCTGCTTCCCTGCGAGCAGCAGAGGAATCTCTTTCCCTTTCCAACCAGTGCCCCCACATCCCTCCCTCTGCCCGAGGGCTGAGGAAAAGGGCTGTGGGAGCAGCCTGGAGGTCTGGCCCATGCCCTTGGGCTGGTGAGGCAGAGCCAGAGGCATGGGGTAGGGAGGAGAAGCAGCCACTCCTGCCCAGCACATGCTCGCAGCTGGGGCGCAGCGGGAAAGGTGTCCCCCTGACCCTCTGGAGCCGCCCGTCCCATTCCTGGCAGGGCTGACTCCCCTCTTCCCTCTCTCTGGCACTCACCTGGGTTTTAAACATCCACCTGAGCCCCCAGGAAAGGCAGCAGGGGCAATGGAGGGGGTGCAGCATCACAGCCTGCTACCAGCATCTTGCTTGCCCCTTCCCCAGTGCCCTCCACCCCACAACCAGCTGTACCACACGCAGCGCCAGCAGTACCCTGCCCTGGTTTGGGACCCCCTGCGCCCAACCTGCCTGGTCCCTGGCCCCCAGCCCTGGGGCGAGAGGAGGAGCCGTGCTGTGGAAGGGAATTCCTGCCTCCCCCTCCCACGCCAGGCCCTGATGCGAGGGGTGGAGGGGGGATTCAGCAGCCGCCGCCAGCCACGGGCACTCACTAGAGCCCTCGCCACCACTGCTAGGGCAGGGGTCCCCACCCCCAGGTGCCCACACACCGCTTCGATGTGGGTGCCAGCCTGCTGCCATGGGATGGCCATGGGGCAGCAGGGGCTGCGGTACTCCCAAACTGCAGCCTTGTGGTCTGTATGTGAACACAGCCGGGGGCTTTCCAGCCAGGGCTGACAGGTGGCAAAGGTGAGCAGGGCTTGGCAGCTGGCACAGGGTGCTGGGGCAGGCACCCGTGCCGGAGCAGGCAGGGAGGCTGGATCGGTGACACTGGCTTAGGTTTCCTCGGTGCGTTGATGGGCACACCTGCTATTTTCCACTCCTGTGCTTTTTTTCCTCCCTTTCCCAAGCTGGGAAGCAAATGTACCGATCATAAAACAGCGTTGGGTGCCTGCGGTCATGCCAGGTGCAGGAAACAAGCGCATGTTGAAGCCCCGGCGCTGCCATCGGTTCTGCCCCATTACCCAGCCCCGAGGGCAGTGCCACCGGCACCCGCTCCCGCCAGAGCCAGGGCATGGTGGGACTGGCTTTGTGCCTCCTCCCATCCCTTCTTCCCCAGACGCCTCCTGCCTCTGCACCACACAAACCACCATCCAGAGGAGTTTGCAGCCAGGAGGCAAGGGTGCCCACATTTGTTCCTACCCACACCATCACTTTGCGCCTCAGTTTACCGTCCCACAGGGCAAAGGGAGGCACATGCAGCTGCAGCGAGTGGCTGTGCCCGCCGAGTCACTGGCTCCATGCAGGGCCATGTTGGTTCCTGGGGAGGGCAGGCTGGCGGGGGGCAGGACCGGAGCTGTGCCGCCCCATTAACCACCCTGCGTGAACATAGGGTCAGAAGGCCAGAGCCACCCACAAAATCGCCGGCAGCTCTCCACAGTCCCATCCTGAGCAGCTGACGTCTCTGGCCTGCAGCCAGTCCTGGCCCTGCCTGCCTTTGCAGTGCCAACCGGGCCTGTGGCAACCTCTGCCCGTGGCAGAAGGTCACCGCTGCAAAGGGGATGGCTGAGGGCACAGAGCTGGCTCTGAGAGATGCCATCCCGCTGGAGCTCCCCTTTTCTCTGCTGCTCCAGCCTTGCCCTGAGAGCTTGCGTGCCGCTCTGGCTGGAGGAGAATTTGGTCCTTGGCCCAGGGCACCCAATGTCAGCAGGGCATGAGGTTCGGCACGGGATGTGGCTGAACACCACCCCTCTTGCCATGGAACCGGCTCTGCCGGCACAGTGCATCCCCAGGGAGAGTGCTGCACCAGCGCCCTGCACAGCGCTTGGGGCAGGCTAGGCACCAGGGAATATCCTGCCCCCAGGCCACCCACCGGGCTGCAGGGCAGGGTGGCGGGAGCCCTAGCTGGCGTGTGCAGCACGCACTGGGGAGCTGTGCCATGGCCCCGGGGCCCAGGATGCGACCTGCAGGGGCTGCGAGAATGTGTTGCAGGGCACCCACGCCATCTGCGCGAGGCCAGTGGGGTGCACACCCCTGTGTGCATGCTGTGTCCCTGTGTGTGTATGGTGTACACACTGCAGGGTGTGTATACATATACACATGCGCGCACACGCAAGCAGGGATTACGACAAGCATCCTGTTGTGATGCAAAAAGCCCTGGCCCTGCAGATGAATAACGCTGCAAGATGCCTCCTCAGATATTTTTGCTGGTGCCAAAAATAGTCTCCCTCCCTCCCCCCCCCCAGTCAGCCCCTCCGAGCTGTGCCGAGCTCATGCCGCGGACAGGGGAGGCTGCATCTGCAGCAATTAGGAATCAAACAGCAGCCACTGGCTCTGGCTGGGGGTGTATTGGTGGGGGCTGGTGTGGGAGGAAAGAAGCCTCTGCTTGGTGCCTCCAGACCCCTCGGTGAGGCTGGAGGCTCTGGCTGTCCTCGGAGCAGCCTGACTGCACTCCCTGTCTCAGATGCCTGTGGAAATTTCCCTGAGCAGGCGGGTGAGACACCTGGGCACGCACAGCAGTCACAAGCATCCACCGCTCACCGTGCTGCGGTCAGAGGGGTGAAGCAGAGGGAGACGTAGGACTGGGATGCAGGACACCTGGGCTCCCTGCCAGCCTCCGCATCTGCCCTTGCTGCAGGAGAAGAGCCGGAGCTCTGCCTGCTCCGTGCCTCAGTTTACCCAGCACTCAGAGGGGAGGCACCAGCTGGGGTCCTTGCTCCACACAGGATTTGGGGGGAGTTTTTCCCCCAACAAAGGAAGCAAGGCGCTGAAACCCCCTCTGAGTTTGGTGCTAATGCATCCATCCCCCAAAGAGGGGGGTATGCACTGTCTGCTGTTGCTCAGTTCCCCCAAAACAGCACTGCCCGCGAGCCTGGCACTGGCCCTGCAGGGGAGGCACGTGCCCGGGAGCCCCACAAACCCTCTCAGACAGCCCTCAGCCCTTCTCTGGGTACAGGCACCCCGTGCACCCACATGCTGTGGGGCTGCCCCGGCTTTACCCAGCTAATTTTGGCGAGCGACCCCCGGCCGGGGCAGACCCGCTCTCCTCTCGGGCCAGCGGCGTGCTGGCAGCACCGGGGGAGCCGGTCCCATCAGCCCTGCTCCCCAGCAGCCGGGAGCCGGGGGGGAGCCTCGGGGGGGAGCCCCGGGGGGGCAGGCGCTCCTCCGCCCCATTGCCCCCCCCCGCCGCCGGGGGCCGGGCACCGCGCAGCGCGGGGGCCGAGAGCCGCCGGGGCGGGGGTGCGGCGTGCCGCCCCCGGGGCGCTGCCCGCACCCTCCCCCGATGCCGCCGGTGCCGGGGCGCCGCCGCCGCGGGCTCGGCGTGCCGGGCTGGCGGCCCCCGGGCACCGCCGCCCCTCGCGGGCCCCCCTGGCTGCCGGCGGGGCCGTACCACGCGGTGCGGCGGGGGCCGGCCGTCACGGAGCCCGGCTGCCGCCTCTCCTCCCATTTGATGTCAGAGCCGCTCAGGTGCCGTCAGCCCCGCGGCCGGCACCGGCTACCGGCGCCGCACGCCTGAGCACGGCGCTGACCCCGTGCCCCGGGCCTCCGCCGGCCCCGGGAGAGGGCTGCCCCCCCGGCACCGCCCCCGCCCGCGGCTGGCCCCCGCCGCCTCGCCCTGCCCGCCGGGGCCACCATGAGGGACTCCTACACGGTGACGCTGCCCGAGGAGCCCCCCGCGCTCCCCGACCTTCACAAGGACCTGCGTCCCCGCGCCTCCATGCCGGGGTCCCTGCTGGTCTCCACCTTCGTCGGGCTCGTCCTCAACAAGACCAAGGTACGAGCCCTGCGGCTGCCCGCAGCCCCTGCCCTCGGGCTTGGGGGCAGAGGAGGGGTTGCGGGGAGGGGGCAGCCCCTGCCCTCGCCGGGGAGCGCGGGGTACCCCGGGGCATCCCCCTTGCCGGAGGATGGGGTGCCCGGGGGCGGGCGCCCGTCCCGGCCGGCCGCGGGGGCGGCGTGCCGCGGTGTCCCGCAGGAGGGGCAGGGAGCAGGTGAAAGCACGTGTCGGGGCGCTTGGGTCCCTCTCCCAGCCCTGGCCCTGCGGTGACCTTGGTCAAGTCCCCGTGCCCCAGCCCTACGCGCTGCAAGGAAGGGGCTCCTGGCCACGCTAGCCCCTTGACAGTGTCACCGGACTGAACTGGGCTGTCCCCGGAGCCACGGTGCCGGGCAGGTCTCCCCCTGCGGGGACGGCCGCGGCGGGGGGCAGCGAGGGCAGGGTCCCCGCACTTATGTAAGTCTGGCTGCTCCGGCTCTCCTGCTGCCAGGCGCTTGGCGTGCGGACGCGTGCGGGGCAGGGCAGTCCCAATCTTGTGCCCTGTCCCCATCCCCTGTCCCCCGTCCCCCTCCTGCAGTGCAGCCTCAGGGACTCCCCAGCCGCCGCCGCGTGAGCCAGCTCTGCTTCGCCGCCTCTGAGCAGCGCCGTGTCCTAGATAAAGCCCTGGACGGGCGGTGGGGATTAGCTGGAGTTGAGTCACCCAGGGGAGAGAAAACCAGGGGGGGGGGAGGAATAAGACCTCGGTGCACACAGGCTTTGTGTCACGGTATGGGGGCACCTGGTGGGCCCCCCCACCCTAGCCCCAGCCCTCCCCTGGGGTTGCTCCAGCTTCTGGGAGGACAGCCCAGGTCCTGGCCTGGCCAGGCAGTGGGCAAATGTCAGGTCTGTGGGGAGGTTTGCACCCACATTGGAGGGACACTCTGGTCCCTCGTGGCACACGGCGGGAGCTGCCCAGCCAGGGCAAGTGGACGAGCAGCGTGCTGGTGGGGATGGCTGGGGCACACCGGGGCAGCTCCCAGGAGTTGCTGCTACCTCACCTGGCACTGTGACCTTCCCTGCAATAGGCACGGGGACACAGGCAGCAAGATCTCGGGGGGTCAGCCCCTTCAAGGGATATAGGCTGTTGGGACACAGGCCCTCCTCTCCTGCTGCCTGCTTGGCCCCGTTTGCTCAAGGACCAGAGCCACGCCAGCTCCTCCAGCCATGGTGTGGCGCTGACCCGCCACAGCCTGCTGGCACCCCTTGCCCGGCTGAGCCTGCCCCACAGCCTGGGGGTCCCTGCCCGGGGATAAGCGGTGCGGTTGCCTGGCACTTTTGCACAGTCACCTCCCAGTACAGAGTGCCACGGCTGGGGACACCCCTGCACACTGGGCACTGAGGGGGCACACGCAGGGCACCAGGTTGGTCTGGTAGCACCGCGTGTGCCTGCATGGGGCAGCCAAGTCCCCACTGGTGCTGGGCTCCCCTGCGGTGGGTGATGCCTGCACCGTCGCTAAGGAGCACGTGTAACTGGATCTGGGTTATTTTGGGCTGCTGTCAGGGCTGGGTGCTCAGCACCTCCCACACACACACCAGCTGCTGCTATTTCGGAGCTGCTGGGCCCCCTCTCCTCCTCCCTTCCTCCCCCTCCTCACGCCTGGGGTGGGCAGCTGGGCTGTTTGCCTGAGGATCCTTAAAATCTGGTCAGGCTGGGGGGGCATGACCAGCAGTCTGACCCTGCAAGCCCTGTCGGCCCCCTACCCTGCTGCAGGCACAGGCTCTGGGGAGGTTCGCCCCACCACTACCCTCTGTGCCAAGCTAGCATGCAGGGCTGGGAGCAGGACCCCTGGGCTGCCACCACTCGTCCCCACTAGCACCCAGGTCCCCACAGAGGAGAGGGGTGGGCAACCCTGCGGTGCTCCAGACCCCTCCATGCTCTTGGTCGCTCCAGCAAAGAGTGGCGATGCCTCCTGGCCCCAGCGCCCAGCTACTCATGCCCATCTCTGCTTGATGTGAGCCTGGCCGGCTCAGGAAGTACCTGGGGATCTGGAAGAGCCCTGCGGCACAGGCACAGCACAGCCAGGCCAGTGAGCGGTTGGGAGGGCACCGCTGGGCATGCAGCCCCAGCCCCCGGGCTGACTGCCACAGGGCTGGGCTTGCACTTTCCCAGGTGGACTTTATCCTTCAAAACAGCTGTGCCAAAGTCTGGGCTGTGCTTGTGCAGGGTGTCCTGGAGGGGATACCCAGTGTGGACAAGGTGGGCAGTGGCGGGGCACTGTGCACCTCCTGCAGCTGTGGGCAGGCATGGGGCACTGCCACCCCCCAGCTTCCCAGGGCACAGGACTGGCAAGGGGAGGCAGCAGGGGGGCTGGCCTGGCCTGCAGCCCAGGGCATGGGGCAGCATTGCCACCAGGCAGGGAGGACTTTGAGCCCTATGCATTGTCCTGGGTCAGGGAGCGGAGCAGCAGCAGCTGGACAAGCAGAATGGGGCAGGGCAGTTGTGGCTTCCCACCAGGTCCTCAGCCACGGTCCTGCATACAACCCGTGCAGAGAGCGGCTGCCTCTGCTTGCACTTGAGTGTATGCTCCACGTGGATGCCCATGGCACCATGGCCTCCCTGGGCTGCCCATCGGGCACAGCCAGCCTGTGCCAGGCACTGGCTCAGCCCTGTTCCCTCTCTCTGCAGAGCTCCAAGGCAGTGCAGGGGCTGACCGGCTTGAGAAACCTCGGCAATACGGTGAGTGCTTACCCAGCACCTGGCTATGCAGCCCCAGCTCACACCGTGCTCTTCTGTGGGCACATCTGTGGGGCAGTGGGGAGCCCTGTCCTTTCACCTCACCCCTAGCACCCACACTCTCACCCTGGCGGCTCCCTGCACCCTGCTCCCGACGGTGCTGGCGGAGGAAGGGGTTTCTGTGCTCTGCACTGCTTCATCCCCATCCTCTGCCCACCCGCCCCAGGTGTCCCCCTGCCACTGCCTGCCTCTCTCTGCCTCTCGTTGCCATGGTTTTCTCTTCTGCCTCCCCCAGTGCTTCATGAACTCCATCCTGCAGTGCCTGAGCAACACCAAGGAGCTGCGGGATTACTGCCTGCAGAACCAGTACCTGCGGGACCTCAACAACAACAGCCGCATGCGCACCGCTCTCATGACAGGTAACCGTCAGTCACCGTCCCCTGGCTCCACACCTTGCGGGGCTTCCCTGCCTCCCACCCCTGCAGCACATCCTCGCAGCCCTGGGCCACCCCATGTCCTGGGGGACCCCCACCCAGAGGTCGGTGCTTCTCCCCAGCCTTGCTGGGGCAGGTGCTGTGCTGTGGCTGCCTAGCCAGTGGGATCTCCAGAGGGGATGGGGCTGGCCACGGGGACCCGAGAGTGGGGTGCTGAGCTATCCCCTGGAGCGCGCAGTGATGCCATGCCACCAGGGCTGGCCAGGGCCAGCTGTGCCACTGAACTGCCTCTCTGCCCACAGAGTTTGCAAAGCTGATTCAGCTGCTCTGGACCTCATCCCCCAATGACAGCGTGAGCCCCTCCGAGTTCAAGACGCAGATCCAGAGATACGCCCCTCGCTTCGTTGGCTACAAGTAAGGGGTGTTGGTGTGGGTATGGCAGGGAGGAGCCGAGCCCCTGCTGCTGCTCACTGGCCATGCCCCATGTCTTGCAGCCAGCAGGATGCACAGGAGTTCCTGCGGTTCCTCCTCGATGGGCTGCACAGCGAGGTGAACCGAGTGCTGGTGCGGCCACGAGCCAGCACAGACACCCTGGACCACCTCCCGTAAGTGCTGGCTGGGGCGGAGGCAGTGGACAAGCCCCGTGGACAAGCTCACTGCCTGCAAGCCTGGCTCAGGGACAGTGACCATGCGGGTCACTCCAGGCTGGGTCACAGGGGCCGGCATCTGCCAGGCCATACTCAGTACCGCTCTGTCTCCCCATCTCTTGCAGTGACGACGAGAAGAGCCGCCAGATGTGGAGGAGGTACCAGGAGAGGGAGGACAGCCGCATTGGTGGTGAGCAGGGCCGTGAGGGGAGGAGGGCAGGGCTGGGCTGGGAGTGGGGCTCATTCCCACGGGTCTCATCCTGCTTTGTCCCATCCCCACCAGACCTCTTCGTTGGGCAGCTGAAGAGTTCGCTGACCTGCAGCGAGTGCGGCTACTGCTCCACAGCCTTCGACCCCTTCTGGGACCTGTCCCTGCCCATCCCCAAGGTAAGGGGTCCCTACTGACCCCCGGCCCCTGCCCCATACACCCTGTCCCTGACCTGCTCTGTGCTCCCACAGAAAGGCTACGGGGAGGTGACCCTCATGGACTGCCTACGGCTCTTCACCAAAGAGGACGTGCTGGACGGGGACGAGAAACCGGTACAGAGGATGGGGCACAGGGACAAGTAGGCTTGCCTTGGTGCAGGCTGGGCCCCTTTCCCTCCATGCTGGTGTGGCCAGGACTGTAAGCTTGGTGCCCGGTGGGGCTGTCCTCTGCTCTAATCCTCCTGCTCATGCTGTGTGTCTCCCACAGACGTGTTGTCGCTGCAAAGCCAGGACAAGGTGCACAAAGAAATTCAGCATCCAGAAGTTCCCCAAGATCCTGGTGCTTCGTATCCTTCAGGTGGAGGGATGGGGCCAAGGGGTGCTAGTGGGGGGACAGGTGATTCCTCGTGGGCTCTTCTTTGTCCCTCGGCTCCTTGACGTGCCCCCCTAGACCTGAAGCGCTTCTCAGAGGCCAGGATACGAACAAGCAAGCTCACCACCTTCGTCAACTTCCAGCTGAAGGACCTGGACCTCCGGGAGTTTGCCTCACAGAGCTGCAGTGAGTGGCAGGCCCTGCACGGCTCTAGCCCAGCCCTGGGTTCCCGGCAGCTCCTGGCTGGGTCCTTTATGCCCCCCAGGGTGCTGCAGCCTGCGGTGGGGGGGCAGAGGCACAGGGGGTGGGAGCCGCAGACATCCAGTGTGCCAGTCCCTCCGGGCCCCAGCTCCGTGCTGGCATGTTAGGGGGCAGAGGGGCAGCAGCCGGCATGGCTGAGCACTGCCCTTGCTCCCCCCAGACCACGCCATTTACAACCTTTACGCCGTCTCCAACCACTCGGGCACCACCATGGGGGGACACTACACCGCCTACTGCAAGAGCCCCATCTCCAGCGAGTGGCATAGTTTCAACGACTCCCGGTGAGGCTGTGGGTGGGACAGGGGTGGCTGCGGGGTCGGGGTGAGCAGGGATCCCCTGCCCAGTGCATCCCAGTGCCTCATCCCCATTGCTCACAGCACATCTCCTCATCTCCGCAGTGTTACCCCAATGTCATCCAGCCATGTCCGCAGCAGCGATGCCTACCTGCTCTTCTACGAGCTGGCCAGCCCGTCCTCTCGCATGTAGCCAGCCCTGCCTCCCTGGGGACCCCTGTGCCACCGCTCAGAGCCGGCCCCTCCAGGTTTTGGCCATTTGCCCCCCAGGTGCAAGAGGGAGGTGAAGAGGAGAGACCCCGAGGCGGCTGCAGGAGGAGGCTGGAGGCAGCCAGGAGCAGACCCCAGGCACAGACACCCTAGCTCTGAACTGAGGAGGGCAGCCCGTGGCAAGGCAGGGCCCAGGCAGCTCAGGCACCTCCTGGTTGCTGGCGTTTGGTTTTTACCTTGGGGTACGTTTTAGTTTCTTTCTTTTTTTTTTTTTT
>RSEF01000024.1:5166955-5203988 GCA_003993805.1 Himantopus leucocephalus | reverse complement strand
AGAGCGTGAGCAACTGACAAACCCGATGGTGGCTCATTTGGGGGGGGTCCGTGTGCGGTTCCTGCCAGATCTGAGGGAAACCTGAGGCATAGGGCCAAGGGAGGGAAACCAGGGCTGGGGTGGGGAGTCTGAGCAGGAATGGAGGGGCACGGGGGAGACTGCCTGACTGCAAGGGGGAACGGGCTGCTGGCTGCACCCTTGATGGGCTGGGGGGCTTGCAGGGCCCCAGGGAAATGGATGGGTCTCAGAGGGGATCAGGCTGGTGCCCCCGTGATGCAGGGAGGGGATCCTGCCCCAGCAAGAGCTGTGGTCCTGCTGGCTTAACTGGCTGAGCTGGCCGTGCTGGCTTCAGGCCATCCTGATGGCCACAGGCCTGGCAACACCCCACGGCCACAAACCAGCTCCCAGCTGGCCAAAAACAACAGCCCCTTCACACCTTGGGAGAGAGGAGCCAGGCGGCTCCCTGCCAGCACCCAGCCTGGCCCCAGGCATCCGGGGCAGGAAGGCTCAGCCAGCAATGTCACCCGCACCACTGCGGGCACCGGCATGGGGAGGAGAAAGCCAGCAGTGCCAGCATGCTTCGCTCTGCCCTCACCCACCCTGACCGCGTGGGAAAGTCCTCTGCCCGGCTGGGGTTACTGGGAGCAGGACCCGCTCGGGTCAGCACCACTCTGCCCTGGTGACCAGCACCGCACTGCTGTTCCCGCACAGCCACCCCAGCTCAGGGGGCTCGAGCACACCCGGCTCCTTTGCTCCCTGCATTTCCCAGCTGCTGCAAGCTGGCTTCAGGTCACGGGGACTCCCCCCAGACACAGAACCGCCCCACCGCTCGGCATCTGACAGTGTCCCTTGGATGCACTCAGTGCTGGAGCGAGTTAAAGGCAAGCTGGGAGTGCCTTCGAAAGTCCGGCACAATCCCAGCTTTGTCGCGTGCCCCGCGGTCCCCTAGGGCTAGCCCTGCTTTCTGGCATGGCTGCACTGCTGCTCTGCCTGCGCTTCGGCCTGCGCTTCCACCTGCCCGCTGCTGCCTGGCAGGTCCCTGCCCGCTCAGCCCCACAGGCTGCCGCCGGGCCCTACGCCGGCACCCCCTGGCTGGCTCCCACAGCTCCCTGCGGGTGCTCCCAGGGCTGCCACTGCCAGTCCCCCTTGCCTCAGCCCTGCTGCCAGGGGCAGCCCCGAGGCTGCCAGTCAGGGGATCCACACACCCCAAGGGCTCCTTCTTCCTTCTCCCACTCCAACCCTGCCTGCCCTTGCCGGGTTTCCCTCCCTTGGCCTTTCTTTTGTTCCACTTCCACTCTGCTGCCTGTTTTCTCTCGTTTCCCCGCCCTCTGTCCTGCTCCCCGGGTGCCCAGACGTGTTCAGCCGAGGTGGTTTGCAGCCCATGCCTCCTCTCCCTTTGCCAGGCTGTTTGTCTTACTCTCCCTTCCCCCTGCTTACAGCACTTCTGACACCATGGGATTATTTTTCTTTTTCCCCTTGTCTTGTAGCTTTTGGCTCCCAAGGCCCTTGATTTCCTTTGGAGTTTGGGAGGAGAGACGTGAGGAGGAGGGGGGTAGGGGGTGGAGAGGCTGCCTTTCCTCGGGCCTTCGTCAGAGCGAAGTGGTCAGGAAGAGCTGCAGCCCTTCCACGCCGGAGAGCAGCGAGGCGCTGGGGCAGGAGTCGCGGGATCGCAGTGAGTGGGGCTACCCAGCTCTGTCCACCCCGCGCCGGGGGGGAGATGGGACTCGATGGGGTCCTGGCTCTGACGCCTGGGCGGAGGAGAGACACTTTTCTCCTCCTTTTCCTCTTTGTTGCAGCCGTTGCGTCCAGGAGGGGGAAGAGAGCAGCTTTCCCGGGGCAAGGCCACGGGGAGGGGTGTAGCGCCGGCCGTGGGGCTCCGCTCTCGCTGCGTTGGTGTGGGAAGGGCTGGGGGCAGCCCGGGCAGCAGGGTGGTCCCCGGCACCGGGGTGGTCCAGCACTGCCAGGGATGCTGCAGCCCCAGACAGTGGTGCCCCAGGGAGCCGGCCGGGCGTGGAGCAGAGCTGCCGGCAGCAGGGATGCTGCCAAGGGCTGGGCCGCGACGCGGCCCCACGCTCCCTGAGCTGCCGCCCTGCCACGCACCGCCCGGATGCAACAACCCCAACCCACGCATGGCTCGCAGCTCACCCGCTGCCCTCCAGCCGACACCCCAAGAGTCCCCCGCCGGCACCCCCACGCGCACCCATAGCTGGCCACACCACCGATGTGGCAGCTCCCATCCCAAACAACCCCCAACCACACACACAGAGCTACTGCCTCCCGCACATGCCGCAGCTCCCTCCCCAGCTCCCTGGCCCCGGCACCCCCGTGAGCCGTCCTGTGGAGGGGCATGCTGGTGGGCTGCGGGACGGTGCGGCGGCACAGCCGGTGATGGGGATGCTGTGGCAGGTGCAGCCAGCGGTCAGCCCTGCTGTGCAGAGCCGACAAAAAGGCAAGGGGGAAAGAAAGGAGGAAGAGTCCCCTGCAGCCCCCCTACACCCACTCCCTGCTGGGCACTGCAAGCCCATTTCCCAGCCCTCTTCACTGAGGTCCCCAGAACCATGACCCCTCTCTGCCCCCTTCCAGCCCCTCCACGGCAGACGAGATGAAGCAGATCTTGCTCCTCTTCCTCATCGGGCTCATCGCCAGCTCCTTGCAGATTGAAGACAACAAGATCCCTGGGCTGTGCTCAGGGCAGCCGGGCATCCCGGGAACCCCAGGCCTGCATGGGGGCCAGGGTCTGCCAGGCAGAGACGGACGAGATGGCCGGGACGGGGCGATGGGGATGCCAGGGGAGAAGGGCGAGATGGGCCCACCTGGTAAGAAAGGACATGTCCCGGCTGGGAAGGGGGACCTGCTCTGCCCTGCCTGTGGGGAATGCCCTCATGCCAGGGGGTGAGTCCTGGATGCTGGCAAAGCCCCCCATTGCCAAACCAAGAGCAAATCCTGCAAAAGTGCCCCTTTTGTGCCACCACCACCCCTCCGGTCCTGCCTGTGGTGACTCTGTGCTCCTGCAACAGGCAGCAGCTCCCTTTCCCTGGCAAAGCTGCATTTCTCCCCATCCTCACTGCCATCCCTACCTTCCACCCCTGCTTTAGGAGGGCCCACCAAGCTGTTCCGGTAATACGGTTGCATCATCCCCACCCTGGCTCCTGGGCTGGGGTTTCTCCCAGCCTGTGGGGGTTTCTCTAACTCTCTGTTCCCGCTGTGCCTGCTTATCACATGCAGTTAGTCCTCCCCTCTTGTGCTGCTTCCCCAGGCAGAGCACTGGCCACGGTGGGTATCCACCACACGCATCTTGTAACCTCAGTGGGACTGGGGCTGGGTGGGGGTCTAGGGGAGCTCGGATGGTGGGAGGGCATGCTGGTGGTGGTGGCTTAGAGGTAACCCTGTCCCCCTCCTGCCTACCCCAGGAGCGCCCGGTCCCCGCGGGGAGGTGGGCAGCCCTGGCGTGGATGGCATGCATGGCGAGAAAGGGGCACAGGGTGAGTGCGCGGTGGCCCCCCGCTCGGCCTTCAGCGCCAAGCGCTCCGAGTCACGCAGCCCACCTCTGGCCGACCAGCCCATCCGCTTCGACGTGGTGCTCATCAACGAGCAGGGCCACTACGACCCCACCACGGGCAAGTTCACCTGCGAGGTGCCTGGCCTCTACTACTTTGCTGTCCATGCGACCGTCTACCGCGCCAGCCTCCAGTTCGACATCATGAAGAACGGCCAGTCCATCGCCTCCTTCTTCCAGTACTACGGGAACTGGCCCAAGCCCACCTCGCTCTCAGGGGGGGCCCTTGTCCGCCTGGAGCCCGAGGATGAGGTGTGGGTGCAGGTGGGCGTGGGGGACTACATCGGCTTCTACGCCAGCGTCAAGACAGACAGCACCTTCACCGGCTTCCTCGTCTACTCCTACTGGCAAAACTCCGCTGTCTTTGCCTGAGCCTGCCCTCGGCCACGGTCGGGACCAGGGCACGTGTCCCTTCCCAGCCACCGGCACCCCGGGGAGGGCAGTGCTGGGGTCTGGCTGCGTGGGAGCCGGGACACCGGGACTCCCACCCCACTCCTCTGCTGCTGCCCAACGCAGGGCAGGAATACGGCCCCTCTGCCGCCCCGGGGGTGGCGGGGAGCATCCCTTCAGCAGCGCTGTGTAAGAGCTAAGTATTATCTCTGGCACCCGGCTGTGGGGCAAGCCGCCCGCGCTGGGGAGCCGCAATAACCCGGTTGTCGTATGTTACTCGCCATAGCCGCCTCGGCGCGCAGCATAGCCCCGCGGGCACTGCGCGGTGCCCCGGCCCGTGCTGCCAGCTTCTCCCCGCACGCAGGGCGAGCCCAGGCTGCCGCTGGCACGGCGAGGGGCGCGTCGAGCCCCGCTCCTGGCATGCCCCAGGGCTAGCAGTCACCCCGCGCTGCCTGCCCGCCGGCCGCCCCGGCGCCTTCCCTTCCTCCTTCCCCCTCAATAAAGGGCTCCTCAGCCACGCGTGTGCCTGCTGCCTGCCTGCCGGGCTCCTCGGGGGGGGCTGGCACCCCGCTGGGGGGGGGGCTGCGCCCGGCGGGCTGGGCTGCGTGGGCGCCGGGGGCCGGGGGGGCTGCGCCGGGCTGCCGGAGGGGGGGGGTCCCGGACCGGCGGACGGGAGGGGACGGTCCCCGGCCGCCTCCCCCCCCTCTACAGCAGGGCCAGCGGGAGCCACTAGATGGAGGCATCGGCGAGGGGACGCGCCGTTGCGACAGTCGCCCGTGCACCCCCCCCGGCAAAGGCTCGGGGAGGGGTGCGGGGACGGGGGAGCTCCGCTTCCCCCCGGTGTCGTGGCTGCCTGCGGCGGGGCCCGACGCCCTGCTGGGCATGAGGGTCCCCCCCGCCTCGAGGGGCACCCCGGTGGGAGCGGGCTGGCCCGGGGCGAGGCGGGGGCCCTGGCCCGGCGGGGGGGGGTGTAGGCGGGGGTGTGGGTGTGCGCTGGCCCCAGGCTCCCGGGACGGGGCTTGCGGGGCCCCCTTCCTGCCTGCCCCCCTGCCAGCCCCGCGCTCCAGTGTGAACGCGGTGACCCGCCTCTGGGAAAGGTCCCTATTTTTAGCAGGGGAATGAAGAGCTTCCACATTCCTGCCCAAAATAGGTCCCTGCGGGGACCAGTCAGGGAGGGGGCTTTTTGGCCAGGGGCCGAACTCCTTACTGGGCCCTGCTGCCGGAGCGGGCTGGGGAGGGCGGCTCTGCCCGGCTGTGGGGTGCCAGCTGGGCTGGGTTCTTCTCCTGGCCATGCCAGCAGGACCTTGCAGGCGCCCACCAGGATCCAGGATCCTCCTCACACTGCCAGACGGCCACCCCTCCTCTGGCCTGGCTCCCCTGCTGCCCCCCCAGCCACGCTGCACACACTATGGCCGTGCCCATCCGGGATGAGCAAACCCTGCGGGAGCTGGGGCAGGCTGGCAGCAGGCGTGGGGCCAGCCTGTGTGCCCCTGTGGAGGGCCAGTGCCACCCCCAAAGGGGGCTGCCCACAGCCCCACAGCTCCCCACCCTGGGACTGGGCGCCATGCAGGGACCCGGGGCCAAGGGCATGTCACTGCAACCTGCCTGGCTGCGTGGGATTGGGGGGGATGCACAGTCCGGCAGTGCTGAGGGCCACCCCCAACCCACAGGGGCCTGTGGAGGTGCTGGCGCCAGGGGTGAAGCCTCGCTCCCCCCTGGGGTGCAGAGGGGCTTTGCTAGCCATCTTGCAGGCTCCTCTTCCCAGCCCAGCCGCAGGATTGGGTTACAGCAGAAGCATCTGTTTGGGTTGGTGATGGCCTTTTCTGTAAGCAGAGCTGCCCAGGGGCAAACAATGCCGCAGAGCAGATCGATGGCCAGTGCTGTCTATTCTGGGAGGAGGAAAATGACTTTTCTTGCGACGAGGCCAGGGGAGGTGTGTGGGGGCAGGGAGCATCCTCTGGTCCCTATCACGATGTGGGGGAGCATAGCCAACAGAGGCAGCCACAGACATGGCGCTCGGCACAGCAGTTTCTGGGCTCTGCTTTCTTTGAGATGCTCTTGGTCTTCTGGACACTTTGTCTGGCATCATTGGGGGACTGCTGGGAACCCTCTGAGGAACACGGGGGGGGCATGTTGCTGCCTGGGGAGGATGAGGAAGAGGATAAAGAAAAGATAAGGATAAGGGAAGGAAAGCCACAGGAGACCTTGACTTCTGGCAAGTTTCTAGTAAGCTCCAGCTGCTTCTGATGAGCTTTACCAGCTGCACCTGAGGAAGGAGTGCTTGAAGCCCCTGTTCCAGCTGAGCCCAGGTTAGGGAGGGGCCAGCATCCCTTAGCCAGTGCGAGGGAGAAGCCTATATAAGAGCCAGGCTCAGCACACAGGTAGTACTGTAGTGCAGCTGATAGAGGCAGCAGCTTGTGCAGAAAGGTGAGTTGGTTTGGGTTTTTTTGAGGGGTTTGTTGTTTTTTTCTTTTAAAGTGCTAGCACCTCTTGTCAGAGCAGCACATGTGTTATTGGCACACCAAGGCCACAGTCCCCAGCAGCCATTGGAGCAGCTCTTCCTGCAATGTTGGAGGACACAGCCTGGCTAGCCCTGAGCCGCAGAGTGTGCTTGCTGGGGCAGCCTGCAAGAGGTGTGTGGTTTTGTATGTCTTGGAGCTGTGCTGCCAAGGGAAGGAACTGCTGGAGGAGGTCAGCAGGCTGTGTGGCATCAGAGAGGGCATGAAAGAGATCAACTGGATCATCTCCGAGACCCTACAAGAGCCCAAACCTTCAATTATGGTGGCAGAGCGTGCGCCTGCCGGGTTTGAAAGTGGAAATGCCCTTGATGGTGAAGGTTGTCCTGATGACTCCTGGCAGCAGAAGGATGGCTTCTGCTCCACTCAAAAGCTTGTGGTTATGGCATAGGTTCAACGCCCTCATCACTGACAAGGTGCAGGGAGCACTCTCCAGTCATCTTCAGGTGACCTCTGCCAGCAGGACAGCTGACCTGGTAAGGAGAGCTTTAAACTGGGAATGGCAGGGGAGGGGATAATCCATGGGTGAGGGAGTCAGTAATCAAAGCCTGGCACAGGCTGCTCAGAGACGTGGCAGAGTCTCCATCCATGGAGATACTCAGAACCTGACTGGCCGCAGTCCTGTGCAACCTGCTCTAGCTGTCCCTGCATGAGCCGAAGGCTGGGCTGGATGATCTCGAGGTCCCTGTCAGCCTCAGCCAGTCTGTGTCCTTGAAGCCTTAGCACTGTGGCTCAAAGGTGCTGGGATTGCCAGTGCCACTAATGAGGGAGCAAAGCTGGTGCCCAGAAGCAGCCCAAAGGCCCCCCATGGTTCGGCTGCTGATCATCACCTGCTCCCTCCCTGTTGGCCTGGTATCATTAACTGCTCATGCTGCTGCGCATCTGCAGTGAGTGTCTGTCGTGCCAGCTCCCTGCTGTCAGGCAGACGATGGCTGTTCTCCCTGTGCTGGGAGTAGTGGCTTATTAGGGCTGGAGTGTTGCAGCTGGGCTGACAAAGGGATCCCGGGGACTTTCCCAGGGCCTGGGGGGCCCTGGCTTCAGCAAGCTGTCAGCCCCTACCACCCCGGTTCTCCTAAACTGCAGTAACCTAGCAGCATCATGCTCCTCTGCCCTTGGGGAAGGGAGAAGGGTCTCGGCATTGTAGTGGGCTGAGACCAGCCTACTCGGCTTATGTGTGAGGCTCCCAAGCAAGCTCTGGAGCAGGGAGTACCCCTGGGGACTCCAGATCTCGTGCCCTGGACTAGTCTGTGAGCATTGCTGCTGCTGGACACCCTCCCCAGGCAGTGCAGCTCTGCACCGAAAGCCATAGTGCCAGAGCAGGCAGGTCTGGCATGGCTGAACATCAGTCTTGGGGACCCTGTGTGCTGCCCATCAGCTGGGAGGTGATTGCATTTTCCTCCCCTAATTGCTTGCTGTGTGGCCAGTGAGGGAGCCAAGTGCGTGCAGGATGGTTCCCATGGGAAGGCTGTGTCCTTCACGTCCTGGCTTGGCCGCAGTGGACTGAGGTGGCTGAACATCCTCTCTATTGCCTGCTGGGACTGGCTGGCGAGGTGGTGGGCTGTGAGCACCCTGCCTGTGCAGGGCGTGACACATTTCCCTGCTGGCCCAGTCTTCCTGCCCCAGGGTAGCTCTGCAGCCTCCCTGGGTGCCCAGCCTGCCTCGGCTCACATGGTCTGGGAGCGAGAGGATGGCTGAGCAGTGCCTCAGTTTCTCCAGTGGTCACCCACCTGCAGCCAGACCCCTGCAGGGCTCGGGCAGGCTGCTGGTGTGGCTCTCCTTCCTGTGCCTGCCCTGTGCCTGGCAGAGCTGCACTCCTACAGCAGATTGTCTCTTTCTGGCCTTCTGGCATCTCCCTCCCCCCACTGTGGTTTTCAGCCAGGGCGTGAGAGGATCTTGGTTAAAATTAACTAGTTTGCTGGCATGGCCCTGCCAAGGCAGGTGAGTTCAGGGCAGGGTGAGCCAGAACTCCTGGTGTCGCTGCCCATCAGGGTCCCAAAACACTTTTTCCAAACAATTTACAAGGATGCTGGAAAAGCAGAGGGTACTTAATAGCACACAGCAACGTGCCAAGAGCTCAGACCGTGGCCAGGGAGTAATTCATTGTGCAGCGAATGCATCTGCTAACCAGTAGCCCAGCGCAGCTGAGCCTACCACAGCCTTTCTGCAAGGCAAGACCCTGTGCTGCCTGCTGCTCCACAACTCCTAGTGCTTTGGGTGCTGCCTCCATCCCTGGGACAGTCAGGCTTGCCAACACCCTCCATCGCAAGCAGCAGGACATCAAGGTGCTACGGAAATGCAGGAGCAGGGATTACACATCCTTGTGTGTGTTTCTGCCAGCCTGGGAAATCTCAGCCCCTCTGCTTTAGGCTGCTCAGGCCCTGGGGAGCTCCAGCCCTGAAGAACCCGAGCATGAATCCCTTTGCTCCAGTACAGAGAGGGACTGCTCCTGAAAAGACACAAAGCTATGTGTACAAGCCTGTCTGCAAAGTGGTCATTGTTTCTCTCCTAGCTTAACAGCTCAAAGTAACCTGAATTAGGAGTGAAGATGTCTGCCAGTTCTGGGCTCTTGCCAGCAAGAGCTACCCCAGCCAATCTGCCTGCTCCTGGGCCCAGAAGAGCCTGCAGCACCAAACACATCTCCAGGCAAGGTGCAGACATTAGCACTGGTGTCTTGCAAGCTGCACTCTCTGCCCCCTTGCACAGACATATCCACAACTACCTCTTGCTGTGGGTTAGCAGAGTAGAGGCTGGGGGATGCCAGCCCTGGGAAGCCCACCCACCATGTCTTCAGGTGTGGATTCATCTCCTGCACGCCAGGCTTCTCCTGTGCAGCAGCTTAGATCTGAGGTATCCCACAGCACTGCTTTCCTGGGTGCAAGCACTGCCAGACAAGTACCCCTGAGCTTTCTGGTGGTGTCAGCCCTCCAGCTGACTCCCACCCTTGGTGGGGAGTGATGGGTTTCCTCTGGAGCCCAGGGGTGAGCAGAGAGGAGATATTCCCCCCCCCGCCCCGAAAACCCTCCCCAAGAATGAGGCAGCAGGCAGCTTTTGGTAAAGGAGACTTTAATCTGCTCAGTATCTAGTCCATAGTGCAAAAAGTTAAACTTAAGGCAAAGCTTTCTCGTTTTTTTTATAAACAGGCAGCAAACAAACAGGCCCTAAAACAATAAGCGTGACTGCTATAATAGAAAAAGGGTTTAAGGGGAGAAACTGCAGTCCTGGGGAGGTGTCCTTTCCTCCCTGTAGTTCACATAGGAAGCATTGCACCCTGAGATCCGTGAGCTGGTCCCGACCAAACACCACTGCCTGCAGCCAGAAGCATGGCTGCAATCCCGTGCCTCTGGAGACACCCAGGGAAGGGCGCAGCTCTGCAAGCGCCTGGGACAAGCTGGACCCTGGGGATCGCAGCCTGTGGGGCCACACTCACTGCTCTGGCAAGGGCTTGGCTACTCAACTGCAAGTGTCACTGGCTGCTGCCACGAGCGAGGTGGCTGGAGAGAGCAAACATTAACATGGGTGGTGTGTGCCTAGGGAGGCACAGGGACAAGAGGCTGAGCAAGAGGGCTTGGGCAGGGGGCTCAGGGAGCTTTGCATCTCTGTAAAGTGAGGTGGAAGCAGCTGACAGCCCTGGGGCCAGGCACCCATTAGTAGTCAGGAGCCCAGCTTGGCCCAGGGAGTCCCTCCAGCCCCCAGCAAATGTGGGGGCAGCCAGCCCCTGTAGTGTCTCCCAGAGCAAAGCCACTCTCCAACAAGATAGTATCTTGCCACAACTCAGGTTTACAGCCTAGAGACATCTCCCAGCATGGCCTGGCCTCGCCTCTCTGCTGCCTCTGTTTTGGCTTAAATCGCTAATCAAGAAGGAGAATAGAGAACTAAGACCGTGCCAGCTGCCCTCAGGCTCTTGGCTTGCAGTCCAGGAGTCAAGACTCTTTCCAGTCTGGCTCCAGCCAAAATTGGCTGTGGCACGTGGCTGACCTCAGGCAAGCAGCTGGAAAAGGAAAAGCTTTTTAGTGCAAGGCCCTCTTGGAGCCCAGCAATTTCTTGGAATGGTGCTGGTTGACCAAGCTGGGATGAGCCATCTCAGTCCTCCACAGCCAGGATCGGATGCCCTCATTAGACTTCTGGGGACACTTTTAAATAAAACTAGCTACATTTCTGATATACAGTAAGACAACAGCAGTGTAACCCTGCCCTAAACAAAGATAGCCATGGTCCTGGTACTGCTCCATGCACACAACTGCAGATCCACATCACAGATATGCAGAACTTGGGCCTGGAGCTGGAATGTTTCAGTGGGCTCCCAGCAGCTTTGGGGTGTCCCTCTCCCCCCAAAGAGCTACTCCCTCTAGCCAGCCCAGCCTGGGAAGCAGCAAGCAAGCACTGGTGTGAACCACCCAGTTCCATGGCACTTTGAGCCTGAAGAAAATGTGTATTATCTAGAGAGGATTCTCCAGCATTGGCTCAGACGTGTGCTGCTCCTGCCAGGGTTGTGAGCACTGGCCAGCCAGCCACCCCTCAGGTTCCCCAAGAAGTACCACCACCCCTGCAGAAAGAGTAACTCCTTCCAGCCTCCCCAGGCAAGTAACCTGATGTGTGCTTGCTAGTCTTGCATAGGTGATGCGTGGAAGCAGCAGCAACACTGAAGCTCTGCAGTCAGCTGGCCTGCAGGGAGCCTGCGTTCATCACGGCTCCTCATTGTCCTGGCAAAGGGAATGGGAAGCTCAAAAACCAAAGCCATGGTGGCTGGGATACTGAAGTACCCCAGAAAATCTGCAGTTCTCCAGCTGAGAGCTAGGCTCAGCACTCTGGTAGCAAAGCCTAGAAAGCCTGAGTGTGCTCATTAGCTCTCCCAGGGCCTTGAAAAGGGGCACACTTCTCCATTCCCAGAGAGCTCCCCCACTTAGATGCAGGGAAGAAGAAACAGAGGCCTGAATGCAGTCTGCCAGGTAGTTATCTGGTCAGACCTTGGGAAAACCCCTCCCTTGCCTTGCACCAGCCCCTGTGATTCCCACGAGGGCACAACCTTTAACCTTTCCATCAGATTTAGCTAGGAGGGACCAGAGCATCTTTCTGCGCTCTGCTTTGGATCTCAGACTGCTGCAGGCTTGAGGCAAGAGGCCCTGAAACAGCAAAAGTTGTCAACAAAAAAAAAAGGTGACTCTTTCAGCCTGCTGCAGAGATCAGTTATTGTGCTTGCTAGCAAGAGCTACAATCTAGTTACGTAGCAAATGTGGCTAGCAGACACCCCCAACAGCCTTTTGCCCTTTCAGCACCATCCTTAGTTCTTTGGAAGCTGCTCAAGGCAGTCCTGGGAAGTCCTCCTTCCCAGCAAGAGGCAGACAGGGGTGCCCTTGACCTCCTGGGAAAATGACCCAAGCCACCCGCCCCTTGGGCTCACAAGTACACGTTAAGTGTCTGGAGGATCATCTGGCGGCACAGCGGGCAGTTGCGCTGGTAGATGGCCTGCTGCAGGAGGACTTCTGTGCACTCCTGACACAGGCACAGGTGCCTGCAAGGCAGAAGCAAGACTGTCTTGGTTTGGTCTTGACAGATGACACATTTCTTACGTTCCTCTTGTTCTTTCAAGAGCATCCAGGGGTCATTATCTGGAGTGCCCTCACCATCCCCAGCTGCTGCGTTCAGCTGCTGCCTCCTCAGAGCTTTACCCCAGGAGGTGGTCGGTTCCTCCCTGGGTGGCTGACGACGCTGTCCTGCCAGGCCACTTCGACTCAGAGCAGGACGTGCTTGTGGTACCTGTTCTGCATCCAGCTGGTCCTCGTGCTCAGCTGGCAGCTGGCCGATCCCTGCCAGCATCAGCCTGCCAGGGGCTGTGGGTCTTGGGGCAGGCGCAGCTGCCCCTCGCTGGTTGCTTTCCTGATTCATTGTTCTACCTCCTCGGCTCCAGTTGGTCACCTGCAGACTCCAGTCCACCAACCTGCGCCAGGCCTGGGAGGTCATGACCATACCCAGCGTCAGGACTGCCACGTGATAGAGCCGCCACACATCCCGCTGCAGGCGGTGGTAGGAAGGCAGCATGGTGAAGTAGCCCAGCATATAGTCTATCAGCGTCCACAGCAGCCCGGGGTTGAAGACAAAGGTGCTGACAACAATAATGAGGAGGAGCAAGCCCAGGCCGTAAATATTCACGAAGAAGATGTTGATGAAGAGCTCAGCGATGGAGGCCAGGAGCTCGATGGCCAGCTGGCAGGGTGACCACAGCAGGATGGACACAGCGATGGCACCGCTGGAGACATGTGCCAGGAAAGCAGCCACCAGGTCTGTAACTCTGAGGAAGGGGCCGGCGATGGAGTCCCACAGGGCCGCGACCAGGGTGAAGAGGTTCTGCGTGCCGATGAGGCACACGTTGACCAGGCTGTTGACGAGGTAGGCCAGCAGGCTGGTGCCGATGGCCAGGCCCTCGCCGACCTGCCTGGCCAGGGCCTGGCCACAGCCCAGCAGGCCGCAGAGCCCGCGGTGCAGCAGCTCCTTGCCCCGCAGCCCCAGGTGCGAGAGGAGGTGCCCCACCACCTTCAGCCCCTCCAGGCCGCAGCAGCAGCCCCGCAGCAGACCGGCCAGACCCTGCAGGGCACCCAGCGCCAGGCCGCAGGCCGCCCGGGCCAGGGAGGCCAGGGAGAGGAGCAGCCCGTCCCAGCAGGCCAGCGCCCCGGCGGCAGCGGCGGCGGGGAGGCTGCAGGCCGCGGTGAGCAGCCAGAGCAGCGCCGACACCAGCGAGGACACCAGGAAGAAGTTCACGTCCAGCACCAGGACCAGCAGGTCCAGGGCCATCCGCAGGCCGCGGAGCAGCACGAACAGCAGGTCCATGGCGGCGGGGCGGACCCGGGCTGCGGCCAGGCGCCCCGCCGGGGCCCTTACGGCGCTGTCAGCCGCGGCCCGCTCGGGGCCCCCCGGCGCTGGGCGCCGCCATCTTCGCTCGGGCGGCCGGGCCAATCAGCGGCGAGGGCCGCGCCTCTGCCCGCCGCCCATTGGGCCGTTCGGAAGACGCGGCGGAGGCGCGGCCGCCGGGGGCGTGGCCGCTGCCGGGCGGGGCGGCTCTGGCTGGCTGTCGCCGCCGGGACGGGCCCCGCCCACTGGCGCTCGTTTAAAGGGCCACCGGCGCTCACGTAACTGGAGGCGCGGCGGGGGGACCCGGGGCATGAGAGCGGCCCCGTCACCCTGGTTCCCAGCAGCGTGGGGGGCACCCACCACCCGCAGGGTCCCTAGGGCCACACATATGATGAGTTTGTGACCGCCTCAGCCCTGGCACGGGCAAGGTTTGCGCTCACTCGCTGGGTCCCAGGGCCAGCAGTGTTTGGGACAGGGTCAGCCCAGGGCAGCACCGCTCTCACCCCACCAAGCAGTTTCCTGCAAGAGGTCCCAGAATAAACCCACGGCCGTGACCTGGCCCAAGGTTACAGCCCTAGAGCAGCCCCTGCCGGCTCCTGGGCAGGGCATGGGGCTGCCAGCATCTCTGGCCTTCGCTCTGCCCCAGGAGACGGTCCGGCCCCGCGGCCCTGACGGTGATGACAAGCTCAGGAAAATCCAGCCCTGGAGCCTAAGGCTTTTTAAGGAAGGGGAAAGCAAGCAGAGCAGATGACCCATGGGAAAGACATCTGCTGCTCCAGGAGGAACCGGCCAGCACAGGGCCAAGGAGGGAAGTGCTACACCCCTGGGTAGCAAGGGAGGAGCCCCAAGGGAGCAGGACGCTGCGGTCCCCTTCCCGCAGCTGCCTGCCCCTTCCCACATATCTGTTCCCCCTGTTCCACCCTGAGCCGGGGCAGGAGCCGCGGTCGGGGTCATGTTCTGGCACACTCTGTGTTAGCTGATGCTCCTGGGTGCTCTCCTCCAGCTGCAGCACTGGATGGGCTGCTGGGACGGCAGATCCACGTGTGTCTGTCTGTCTGTCCCTGCCTGGGGTCTGTCCTGCTGGCTGGCTCTCTGCCAGCCCCGTCCCCTCCCTGCCTGGCCGGTTTCAGCTGTGGGCTCCCTCGCAGCGGGTGCCTGGATCCCCAAGTGGCGTACGCGCCCGTGCCCACGTGACAGAGCCAGGATGCTTTCAGCATTTATGGTAATGTTTGGATTTCTCATTGCTCTACCAAACAGGAGAAGGAAAAATAGAGCCGAGCCAACAGCTGGGTGTGTTCCACTCATTCCCTGCCTCCGGCCACGCACCTGCTTCCCCCTCCCTGCTCCCAGCGCCTACCCAAGCCCCTGCCATACCCAGGGCATCGTGCCCCGGTGGGCTCCCCGCTGCAGGGTTTAGAGGTTGCAGCTACGTAGCAGGGCTTCTCCGTCGTTGCTCTGTGCTCCGGGGGGCAGAGGGGAGCCTCTGCCCGCTCTCCCCTGCCATAGGCTGTCCAGCTCCGCAGCATCCAGACCTGCTGGAGAGAAGCACAGGGCTCGGGCACTCTGGCAAAGGGTGAGGAGGGATGCAAGGGGCTGGGATCACCCAGGGGATCGGTTCAGGCTGGAACACCGATTTGGCTGGAGTGGAATGGAGCGGGGCTCCCGGTGGAGGGGCTGCAAGGCTGGGGTGCAGGGAAGGAAAATGCCTCCCAGGGGCCCTGCAGGGGGGACGGAGATCTCTGCCAGGGTACCCGGCAGCTGGGCTGTGGCCAGGACCCCTCCTTGCGAGGAGGGTCTCCCCAGCTGTCCCTGCACTTGCTGGAGGTCCGGGCGCGATGCCACCGTGCTCCCAGCACTCCCAGCTGTGCCTGTGGCAGCTGCCAGCAGTGGGACAGTATGGGCCCTGCTTGTGAGCCCCCTCCCCTCGTTAGTTTCTCAGTGCTCGTTTGGCACGGGGTAGACCGGGCTGCGCTGGTGCTAACCGGGGCCACCGCAGCCCACCCTGAGGGCGCAGGAGCCTGGGATGTGTGTGCACCCCTGCCTGCCTGCCTGCCCGCCCCACCGGCAGCCCTGCCTGGAGACCTGCTGCCGGGCAGGGACTGTGCAGTGCACCGGCTGTGCTGGCACCGAGCCTGGCCGCAGGGCTGCTGCTGCATCACGCCTCTGAGCTGCCTTCCTGGTGCTGAGCTCACTGCAGCCGGGCAGCGGCCCCACATTTCGGGGAAACAGAGCAGCCAGAGGGAGCTAGCTGTAGGGCTGCCTCTGCCCTTGTAGCCGCTGTGTCCTTGCAGCTTTTAGCTGGAAGCAGAGGGAGGGAGGGAGCAACCCTGGGGCCAGGTGTCGCGGTGCTTGAGGAGCTCTCTGGAGTCCAGTGTGCTTGGGGGGAGTCAGGACCCTGTGCTCTGGGGTCCAGGTTGTGCGGAGCCTGCGGCCAGGCTGGCAGTACTGGGGCATCACACCCTGAGCAGGTCCCAGCAAACTGGCTGGGAAGAGGCTGTGGGTGGCAGAGGAATGGGAAAAAGGAGGCAGACTAAGGGCTGGCAGCACAGCCTGCAGCTGCAGAGCAGGGAGATGGTGCTAAGGACCACCATAGCTCCCTCCAGGCCTGCCTGCACAGGGCAAATACAGCTTTCCAAGCCTCAGCATCTTCCCCTGCCCCCCCATGCCCTTGCTGGCACATCCTGCCCTGCCACTGCCCTGAGGCAGGAAGGGAGTTTCTGGGGTGTGGGTCCCACTGGCATCACTCCAGCACTCCCGGCACGCTCATGGCTGGCTGGGCAGCTAGGACCATCCACAGGGTGCCCTCACCTGTGGGCCTCTGGCCACGCGGCAGCCCCAGTACCTGGGAGAAGCCAGCCAGCGTGGTCCTCCTGGGTGCTGCCAGCAGCCTTACCTTGGGTCCCCTCACGATGCTGTCGCCGAGGGCCGGGCAGATGCCTCAGCACGGTGGCGGGTGCCTGCACCTTGGTGCTTGCAGGCCAGGCTGGAACAATAGCTCATTCTGGTGCATCCGTTCCAGGAAAGTCCCCTGTCCCCACTTGGGCTCAGCTCCAGGATGGTGTGGCTCGCTCTTCCTCTGGCCTTCGCCTAGCCTTGGAGGTGCAGCTGATGGTATCCCCCACCGCACGCATCCCTGCTGGCAGGGAACGACAGCTGGCATCCGCTCTGCGTGCTGCATGGCTGGGGCTGCTGGGGAGAGCCTGCGGGAAGGCTCAGGAGCTGGAGGGTGCCCGTATCCCCCAGTGTCCCTGGCAGAGGGCACCTTGCCTGCCTTTATTTGCCCTGCAGACTGGTGGAAGAGTGGGAGAAGGAGGGCTGCCCGCTTTCTGGAGTGCTGTGTTTCTGTGGCTGTGTGGCTCCCCATGAAGGGAGCTGGGATATCTCGCTCCTCCTGGAGCCTGGCCAGACAGCCCTGGGAAAAGCAAGTCCTCTTCCATGGGAAAGTCCTGCAAGGAGAAATCCCTGCTCAGCCCGGCCAGCCCCACAATTCCCCTGGGCCCTGGTGCTCCAGCATGTCCCCCATGCTGTGGGGCTGAGCAGGGTGCAGCACCAGTGGCATGGGGAGGTGGCATGGGGACTGCTTTCTCCCAGGCAGCCCTCATCTGCCCTCCCCCCTGCTCCATGTGCCATCACAGCAGCAGGGAGCCTTCCCCAAAGCCCTCCAAAGGGATCCTCCACAGCCCATGGGTGAGAGAGGGGCTTCCCAAAGCTGGGGCTGGCCTCGCCACCTGCATGGGGCTAATCTCTCATTATGCTTTCTTGCAGTCGATCCTAATGAGCTGTCCTGGGGGACCCGCAAGCCCTGCAGACAAAGCCAGGACAAAGACTTCACTGCCTGGGGCCACAGGCAAGCACAGGGGGTGATGCTGGGTCCCCACGCTGGCTTCTCCTCCCTTTCTTGGCAGCGTGGAGCACGCAGCTCAGCGACACTGCAGCAAGCCAGGAAAGCTGGGTGACATGGAGCGCAAGGTAGGGGTGTTCCTCCTTTCCATTCCCCCAGGGAGTTGCGGCACGAGAGCTGTGGTGTTAGCAGGGGTGACAAGTGAGCGTGGCCGGGACCCATTCGTGCCTCGCTCTCGGCCCGGCAGCTCGTGCCGTGGGGTTGCCGCGCTGGCGGCAGCTGCTCCTCCCAGGCGTCCCGCTGCCGGACCCCCGCCGGCCGGGTGCATAATCCACACCATTGTGTGGGCGAGTGCCCGGCCCCGGCCCATCTGGCGCCGAGACAATGGGGCCTTTTTCCGGCCGGCGCTGGGGGGAGATGAACTCGGAAGTCTTCCGAAGGAAAAAGCTGGTTTATAAATAGCTGTCCCGGGGCTCCCAGCTTCCCCCTGCTGCCCCGTCAGCCCCCATCCCACCCAGCCCCAAAGCCTGCCCCTCGCACCGGGGCAGCATTGCATCAGGACTGGGGGTGGACCTGGAGCACATACGTGACCAGCCCGGCCTGGCTGCACATGTGCGAGCAAGAGGGCAGTACGTGGCTGTTTGTACGCTGTCCCAGGGCTGCACCTGCTCCGGGTCGTGGGGAGCCTGTACCCCTGGGATGCTCGGTGACAGGCCAGCCCTGGGTGGAGGGCTCCTTCCCCCTGCTCCTTGACGGTGGCTGCTGGCTGGCTAAGGTTTCCTCAGGAGCGCTCGCTCCCCCAGCTGTCCTTGTCCATCCGCCCTGCACACGGTGAGGGTCGGGCCCCTGGGGCAGGGCAGGGTGCGAGGGGAGGGCTGCATGGCTCCACAGACTTCCTTGCCACCCCGGCGCTGCTCCCTGCAGACCGTGGCCAAACCCACGTCACTTGCATGCCACAAGCCAGCCCTCGCAGGGGAGCTGGAGGTCCTGGCACTCTGACAGCAGCACCACCAGCAGGGCCGATGCTGGGGACTGCGCTTGGGATGGCATGGGGCTGGGTGACCCTCGCCAGCTTGGCTCCTCTTTGGGGCTTTGCCACTGCTTTGCATCCGCTGAGCCCCAAGCCGCCTCCGCACAGCTGCCACAGGAGATTGTGCTCCTCCGGCACAGAAATGCAGATGTCACCTTCCTTCCCCCCTTCCACTCACGTCCTTCCTTCCTCTGCCCGCCCAGCCCCTCACCCAGCTCCTGCTCCCGGCCCCTCCTAAACAAAGGCCCCGTAGCCATGGTTAATAATCCCCACATAAAGGCCCTGCAGAAGAGGAGCGGAAGGAGAGGGGAGACACAAAGAAGCCGCTGGGAGCCCAGCCGAGGAAGGGGGTGGAAGAAGGTGTTTTCCTGAGCTGTAGGACAGGGGTGTCGAAGAGGGCTCTCAGCGGTGGACAGAGACAGCGTGGAGGTACCCCAAAGCAGCTTTGCCCTCATGGCACATCTGGTACCCCATCCCTCACGGTCTTCCACCCAGGGAATGGGGAACCAGAGGTCAGACAGCCCAAGCGGGTCCCTGTACTTACCCCAGACCGCAGTGCATTGCGTGAGCCCTAAGGCACCCCAAAATGTGGCACCAGGGGCCAGTGGAAAGGTGCCCCGGGGGTTTCTGCCCGGAGGCAGTGAGCCTCAGCACTGCCATGCCCCAGCGGTGGGGAAGCAGTGAGCCGTTCCCGGGCAGTGTGGGAAAGCACGGCGCTGGCCCGTGTCCCGTCCCTTCCCCGGGGAGTGGGGCCCCTCTCGGCCCTGACGGTGTTGTGTGAAGAGGTGCAGGCCTGGGCGGACGCAGCAGCCGTCTTCCGCCCTGCACGTCTGCCTTTCATCCACCCTGGAGCTGCACAAGAAGCAGCGCCAGCCGACAGCTCATCGCTCACCGGCGCTGGCAGGGGGCTCGCTGGCAGGCAGCCAGCACGCTGAGCACCCCAGGCACCCTGCAGACCCCTCGTGAGCCACCTGCGCTGCTCTGGACCCCATCAGCATGCTCAGGGGTTGCAGGGGCTGAGGAAGGCACAGGGCCCCTCGTCCCCACCTGGGAGATGCCGAGCAGCATGTCAGGGCGTGCACAGCGGGAGAGCAGAATGCTGCCTGCCGGCACAGCCTGCACTGGGGCCGGCTCCCTCCAGCAGCATCGGCAGGACTCAGCTGAGCCCCACGGGTCTCGCTGGGAGGGCAGGGAAAGGCAGAAGGGGCTGAGGTGTGTGCTGGGATGCAGCCTTGTGCTCAGCCCCAGGCCCCGTGCCTGGCTCTGCACGCTGGCCATCGCTCCCCTCTGGCTGCACAGAGCCAGGCTCAGCGGGAGCCAGAGGAGAAAGGCGAACGCAATTACACGCTTCCAGATCTTGCCTGCAACCTGCAATGCTCAGATAACGCCGGGGTAATCAGCCGTGCCCTGGGCAGGCTGCGCCCGCGAGCTGTCCTGCGGTGCCCAGGTTTCCCGCAGAGAGGAGCGGCTGTCCGGCAGCTCTGCAAGTCCCACTGTCCCCAGGGGCAGAGCCGCCTGCCCGGGCGCAGCCTCTCACGCAAGAGGTGGCAGGAGAGGTGGAGGAGGAGGGCGCTGGGGGCCATGGGGACCAAAGGCCAGTATTGCCTTAGCTGCCAGAGAGCAAGAGCTGCTCCATGCCTCAGCTGGGGTCGGACCCCTGCGCCCTGACCTTCCCACCCTGGCTGTGTGCGTGGGACTGCGACACGGGAGCCTAATCCACACTGTTTGTTTGCATAGCAGTGAATGGGGGCCGAAGCCAAATCCATTAAGCAAGCAAATAAATAAGAAGGCGTGAGATAAGGCGACAAAGAGGGAAGATGAAGGTGGCCAGCCTGCTGTGCTCCCCACACAGAGACCCCGAGCCCACCGGGTGCCACACACAGCGTAGCGGAGTGATTTCATGCCAGCTGTGAAGGCAGCAGAGCCTTGCTTTCAAATCCAGCCCATCTTCCCCAGAACGATTAGCTCGGTAGGGGGGAAAAAAAAAGTTTTCTTCAAAGTTAAAGGGTTTGAAAGGCAGAAGCCTGACCAGCTGAAGGCACGGCCGTTGCAGTAACAGTGGGAGGCTGTTTCAGGGTGGCACGCTCCCTGCTGCAGCGGTTGGCCAGCCTGTTTTCTCCAGGGAGCGGCATTGCCCTTTCCAACTGCTGGGAAATATCTGCAGACATTTTATTAGCAACATTTTGCTTTATTTTTAACACAGAATGAAAGTTAGAACCAGAACAAAATGCACCAGCGGTGTGTCATCTGGGTTCTCCCACTTGTTTTTTGACTCGGTGGATGCTTTCCCGCGGGAAAGTGGGACCCCTCGGGCCCTCTTCCCTGACAGGGTGGCATTTGCAGGGCTTAATTTGTATTTTGAGCAAAATGGAACAGCCCTTTCTCTCTAAGGGGAGCAGAGCCTGAGGCTCCTCTGGTGCCACATCCTGCCCTTTTGAGGGAAAGCGTGAGCATGTTGTCAGGGGTCCCCGAGGCCTGGGCACCCATGCGAGGGGTGGCTGTTCCCATTCTAGACAGGGAGCTCCTGCCACTGTTGGCTGTGAGAGCATCCCCACACTGCAGCCGTGGTGGAGAGCATCTCGCGAGCAGTCTGTGTGTGATGGCACAGCTCCCTTGCACTTGTTCCTCCCAGCGAACCTGCCGTGTGGGAGGAGGCCTTCCCTCTGCGCAGCAACGCGAGGGCTATGAGCCCTATGACTGCCCAGCATTGCCATTTTAAGCAACTAATCTCGTGGGGAAAAAATTTAATCATTTCCGATGAATCATCAAGTCTATTTGGCTGGGAAAGTGTTGGGGGGGGGGCCTGACCAGGCATACAGAGGAGGCAGGAGGAGGGCATGGGAAGGGCCGCTGCATGGCACCAGCCTGGAGCAGGGCTGGGGCTGGGGGCCAGCACGGGGCTGCTGGGGCTGGAGGGGCTGGTGGGGTGAGAGGTGCTTGGGGATGGCCAGGAGGAATGCTGTGGCCCAGGGGAACCTGCAGCCCAGCCCCAGAGTGGCTCAGGGTGGTTGGAGAGGTCCAGCCCATGCTGCCTGGGGCTTGGAGCGCAGCTCACAGTGCAGGAAAAGTAAGCAGAGAAGAGGAGAAGATATGCAAAGGTCAAGAGGTGGAGGACAGCGCTCTTGCTGCTCCCAGGAGATGCTGGGGCAGCACTGGGCCTGTCCTTAGGTGGGGTGAACACGGCTCAGCGAGCTTCGGGAGTCCTGTGTGAATGGGGAGCGAGAGTGTGGGAGGCAGAAGGGCTTTTAAGGAGAAGAAAACCCCAGTGCTTTGTGCTCCGACACAGCCCCTCTGGCTCTGATTGACGCGGGGGGAAAGCGAGGTACAGAGCCAAGCTGCAATGGGGCGGGAGCACTGGACCTGCGTGGTTGACTGTGGGCAACCGGGGAGGTTTGTTGTGCTCCCCCAGCCTTGTGCGGGGGGCCTGTCTCAGGGCTGCAGGAGGGGCCGGGCTGTGTTTGGGCTGGGTGATTACCCCTGGATAATAGCAGCCTTGTGCAGCCCGGAGAGCCCCTCCGCCCCCGGGGCCGGCCCCGGGCCAGGCGTGCTGCCCCGGCCACCGCAACTAATGGCTTTTCCACAGCCGCCCTATTCAACAGCTGCGCGGGGGCTCGGGCCACAGCTCGCTGTGCACCACGGAGCGGGGCCATGCCTCGGGGCCCTGCCTTGGGGACAGGGATGGGGCTTTGCAGAGAGCCTCCCTGCGGGGCTGGGGGCATCGCATGCAGGGAGGCCGAGACGGAGCGGGGTTGGGGCGCCAGGCTGCGGTGATCTGCCTGGGATGGCACCTGCCTCGTGCTGCTCCCCAAGGACCCCATGTCCCCAAGTGTCTCTCAGAGACCAGGCGATGATGAAGAGTGGTTTGGTCCCCCTGTTTTTGAGTGTGCAACCCAGAAGCTGCGGCTGGGCTTTGGGGCAGAGCAGGGCTGAGCAGGGGCAGAGCGGGTCAATTCTGCCCCGAAGCACTGTCAGCCAGATCCACTGGCGCCTGGAAGTGGGACTCTCGGCGACTGTCCCCCTTTCCAGCATTCCCCAAGCCCCTGTGGAAACCAACCCGACCCCTCCGCCGGGTCTGCTTGGTGATTTCCAGCTCCAGCGCCCGGCAGTCTGCCGCGATCAGCCTGCGCACGCCGGGACAGGCAGGACCTGGCAGGCGGCAGGTCTGCACAGCACAGCTGGAACGAGCCCCTCCAGCCGAGCTGGAAATGCCTGAAAACGGCCCGTGCCGAGACGGGGGAGGGGGGGGGATTCGCTCGGGGCTCGGAGTAAGGGGAGAGCCGGCGCGCCACGCCGATGTCCCGCTCCCGCCCCAGCGGTGCCGGCGGGGGCCGGGGGTCCGCACGGGAACCCGCTGCGGGGCTCGGCGCGGCGGCGCCCGGCCGGCTGCCGCTGGGGGGTGATAAGCGGCCGCGGGCGGTGGGCAGGCACCGCGCCTTCCTCCTCCTCCTCCTCCTCCTCCTCCTCCTCCGCCTGACGTCAGCCCGCGGCCCCGCTCAGTCGCGGGCGACCGGCGGCGGCGGCGGGCATGGCTGGGGGGCGGCGGGCGGCCGGGCTCGCCCTGGGCTGGGGCTGCTGCCTCCTGCTCTGCTGCGGTGAGTGGCGGCGGGCGCGGCGCCGCCGGGACGGGACGGGACGGGACGGTCGGTGCCGGGGGGCGGACGGTCGGACGCACCTGCGGGGCGGTCGGGCGGGGACGGCGCTGCGGAGCCGCGGGTGCAGCCGGCTGCGGGGCGGACCCCCGCCGTTCCCCGGGCAGGGCTGCGCCTTCGCCCCGTGCCGCTGCCCGGCTCCCCTTCCCAACGCCGGGCGGAGCGCTCCCAGGGGCGGCAGCCGGCGGGGTCTTCCCCGCGGAGGCGCTCCGGGGCCGGCCCAGGCAGCCAGCAGAGCCGACTCCCTTCGGGCGCTGCCTGGCGTGCGGCCAGGAATGTTAAAATCGTGGTGCCGGGGGAGCCGGGGTGGGAGCAGCCCCCTCGAGCCTACGGCCTCGCCCGCACGTCCCCGGGCTCCGCGGCGGCGGGGGCGGGTCTGGGTGTCGGGGGGAGCCGGGAGCGCCCCATTCCGCTCTCGGCACCCCTCTGCAGCCCCCCCTAAGGCAGGGCAGGGTGAGGGGTGGTCTCTGCGTCCCCGGGGAGGCTGGCCCGCTGGCCAGGGAAGGTGGCCGGCGCCAGGCAGGCTCCTGCAGCCGCGCTCCGTGGGGCAGAGGCGGGGGCGTGGGGAGCGGGGTGCCGGGGTGCCCCCACGTGTGTTCGGTGTGCAGCAGGGTGAATTGGTCGAGTTATTAGGAAGCATCCACCCCTTTCCTTCTAAGGAGTTTTTCCCTGAGCACTGTGTTTCTCTTGGCTTTTTTCACGCTTTCTTTTTTTATCCTCTTTCCAGTCCATTTTCACCCTCGGGGTGGGGGGGGTGCGTTTCCTGCCCTGCCCCGCTCCCCGCAGCATGCCCTCCCCTCGGCGGAGGCCAGGGAGTGGTCCCGGTGCGCTGGCTGCTCCCTGCCGCCTTCTCGCCTCGTCCCTGCCCAGCCATCCTGCGGAGGTGGCCCCAGGCGCTGGGGAAGCCAGCGAAGGCGTTGGCGCCTCGGGAGAGCTGAACACCCGAGCCAAAGGCAGGCTGCTGCCACCCCCGGCTCGTGCTGGGATCCCCGTCCTCACAGCACACGTGCCAAGCGAGGCCATTATTTGTCGGTGGCATCGGCGTGTTTGCAAGCCCAACCGTTGTGAAAGGCTTGATGCTTCCCAGAAGCACGCGTGGTCATGGCCAAGCCATTCCCAGGCAGGCCGGGGGACTCGCTGTGCTGCCGGGGCGGGGGGCTGAGCCCACACTGGGGCCACCGGTGCCACCCTGGCCCCTTCTGCACTGCAATCTCCAGCTGTTAGAGAGGTCTCTGTGGATGTTGTCGCCTGGCTGGGGTTGTGAACCTTTCCTCTCCTGCTGCACATGGCTGGGTCCTTGTGGGGTGGTGGGGTTGGTCTGGGAGGTGCAAGGTGCCTTCCTGCAGCTGAGCGTTGGGTCCCTCCCCATCCCCAGCACAGCGAGGGCTGTGGCTCAGGGCGGTGGCTCTCAGGCGCTTGTGGCGGTGCTGCTTGCTGCAGGGCTGGGGCTCTGCATCCTGTTTCTCTGCTCTGTGAAGAAGAAGGGGTGCAGGGGATCCCGCTCCCTGGGAACTGGGGCACCCCAGCTCAGGCATCTGTGCGGGAAGGGCAGCCTTGCCAGGGCAGAGGAGGGCAGCATGTGTGCATGTGCTGGGAGCAGGAGGGATCTGGCGGCAGCTGGTTTCCCTGCGAGGGGAACAGAAAATCGCAGAAACCTCAGGCATCCCACGTGTGGCTCCAGACCCCTGTGGTGCCCCTCCTCTCACTGCTCCGTGCTGGGGGCTCTGTGCTGGGGGCTCTGCACCGCCAACGCAGCCGCACTCCTCGCTGGCTCCCCACACACCTCGGCTCCACAGGAGGCTGGCGGAGGGGCTGTGCTACTCCCCACCCCCTTCCCCGGCTCTAAAAGCAAATCTTTGTTCTTGTGGAGCTCTGGCTGCCGGCCGGCTGTCCGCCAGCCAGATGGAAAGGCACGGGGGCTCTCCTCCCTTCCCTTGCTTGCTTGCTGCAGACGTCCTCTCCAGATCTCTAGGTCTCCCACTGGAGCTGTGCCAGGCACTTAGGGTGCACGGTGCAGGCTGGAGCTCAGCTCTGCAGCTGGGCTGCTCCACACATGGCCGATGGGTCTCCAGCGCTGCCGAGGTTCCCTCACCGAACTGGTGTCTGCAGCCACACTGGTCACAAGGGAGGATCGCCATGTCCCCAGACCCTGCTGTGCCAGGGTGCCTGTGCCCAGTGCCTCTAGCTTGCCCACGCGCCTGGCAAGCTGTGGGGTCTTGGAGCTGCAGGAGGAAGCCTTGTGTCTCCAGGATTGTGGGGGGCCTTGTGTCCCCCAGCTAGCCACACTCGCTGTGTTGCTGAGTGCTCCTTCCAGCCCAGGGGAGGGCTAGTATCCAGCCTGCCCCAGAGGAGTTGGGGAGCAGTGAGTCCTTGTTCCAGGCAGGGTGGGGGCTCCAGCGTCCACTTCCACCTCCTCAAGGGCAGTGGATGGGTGGGAGGGACGTGTGCCTCATACCAACCCCAGATGCCAGCCATTCTCCAGCTCTGAGCTCATGGTTTCAGCTGCTTCACTGCCTGGATGAGGGCTCTCATGCCGAGCGGGTCAGCGGGGTGGGCCAGCAGCTCTCCCTCTCCCAGGGGCTGGCTCTGCCTGTGGCCCATCCTGAAGGTGTAAAAATGATGGGGGGGCAAAGCCTGGCCTGGCTACCTGCAGCCCAGAAGTGTCAGGGCTCAGGGGAGGGTACAGGGGGGCAGCTGGGGCTCACCCCAGCCCCAGGCTTCCCCAAGTCTGCGGGTGCCCGGCTGCAAGAGGCAGGCAAGTCGTGGCCGTACGGGTGGGCAGGTGCCTCTGGTGCAAAGTTATCTTTTCCTATGTACGCTCGGTGCGGCTTCCTGACCCCAGCACGTGCTTATCTCTGGGGCTTTCACCTGTTTTTCTAGGACCTCCTTTCCTGTGCGGTGTTTTGCTTGTCCCTCTTTGCTTAGTGCCAACTGTATTGTGCCAATGGGGTGGGTGAGGGCCAAAAGCTGGTTGTTGGGGAGTCCTGAGGTGGCTAGTCCTGTGAGCCAGGGCCTTTGCTGCGGCAGAAGGGCTCCTGGCTGCATTTTGGCGCTGTGCCACCACATACCCACTCCAGACAAAGAGTATTTTATGGGCACGGCATTGCCCTTTGAAGTTGCCTGCCTTGCGAGGCTCCGTGGCTGTTACCAAGCGGCACTATCAAGGGAGCTGTTGACACAGCTGGCTTCCTCCAGCCTCTTGTCCCCAGCTCCCATACCTGGGCTGGGCTGTGGGTGCCGAGCTGGCTGGCCCTGTTGCTGAGGGGCAGACCACTGTCCCCTCCTGCAGGGCTGCGTGCCAGCCCAGGGTGTGCGGACCCCCCTTGCTTTGGCACCCACAGGGCTGGTGGCAATGGCGCTCCCAGCCTTGCTGTGACACAGCCCTTGTCTCTGCTGTGCCCGTCTGGGGCTGCTTTGCCCCCAGCCCCTCGGGAAGCTGCTCTGTTCCCTGTCCTGGATCAATAGCCATTACCTACCCTTGTGCTCTGGAGCGTGGCCAGGAGCTCCATTACTGCTGCGGGCGAGCAGGCAGCTGGGCTGGGAGGGAAGGTGGGGTGCCGGGGTGGGCAGGCTCTGCTCACCGGGGGTGCGGGTCCCTGGTGCCACCCGTGCTATGGGTGGGCAGCAGTGGGTTTGCTTTGTGGGCAGTGAGCAGAGGAGCAGCGAGGGGCTTGCCTTGGGTACGCTGCAGGGGTGGATGCTCTGCCTGCTGGGTTATGGGTTCCCGCCTGGGCGGCAGGGTCGGAGCTTGGGGACAGACCTGGGAGTCCCGGCTGTGCCACAGCCACGGTGTTCGGGGGTGTGCTGCCTCCCCAATGGGCCCTGTTTCCTTGGAGGGCGAAAGGGAGCAGCAGGCAGTCGCAGCTGGCTGGGGCACCCTTCCCGAGCTGCTGCCCTGTGTGCCCTGTCCTGCTGCGGAGGAACACAGCGCCTCATTCATGCCTCAGCTCCGGGGCTGCTGCGGGGGCTGCACAGGCTGACGTCAGGGCTCCGGTCCTGGGCTGTGGGAAGGTGCAGCCTTTGTGCTGCCCCTTCAGCCTCCAGCACCCGGTCCCGTCCCCTGCCTTTGCTAACCTCCCGACACCTCCGTGCCTGGCCCTTGGGGCCAGTAAGGCATGGTGGGTGCTAGTCTGGGATGCTGGCTCAGACCACAGGGCTGGGGTGGATGCATGCTCTGGGGTGTGAGGGGGATCAGCACTGCCCTGGGCTCCAATTGAGGCTGCCGGCAAGGCCATCTGCTCACTCGCAGGCTCTGGAGATGCAGCCCCTTCCCATACCCATCCCCAGGCAGGGTTCAGCTGCTCCCTGCCTCGGTGGTGTGGGGGGATATTTGGAGGCTCAGAGGTCCTGCTGCCCATTTCAGCAAGGCTGGGATGCCGTGGGGAGAGCAGGTCTGGCGGGGACCACAACAGCAGTGGGGTGGTTGGTTGTCTCCAGGTGTCCTGGGGAGACCAGTAGTGCAAGGACAGCATGCCTCATCCCCTCTCTGGGAAAAGGGTTGGTGGCCTGATCCTAAGGGCTCTCTGTGGATGCAGAAGGCAATGTGGCGGCAGGAGTGGGGCCATGCTCCTGGCTGGCACTCCCGCTGGGCTGGGACGTGGTGCCTGGGAGATGCTGGCGCAGGACACGGCTCTGCCCCACGCCCTTCAGGGGATGGAGATGGGGACAGGCCTGGGCTCAGCTCCCTTGTTGGCTCGGGCATGGGGGCTTCCCCATGCTTCCCACCCCTGACAGGCTCTGTCCCACAGCTGCAGCCAGCAAGCTGGAGGTCTCCATGCCAGCGGTGGTCGAAGTGGAGAGTGGAGGCACAGCCAGGATTGAGTGCAACTTTTACATCCCTGGAAATGGTTCCTACACCTACATCACCTGGTCCTACGTGAGTGCTGACCTGGGAGAGGAGTGGTGGGTGGTGGGCTGAGATGGCAGCTAGCCTGGGGCTTTCTCCTGGGCTCTGCATGAGCCCGACTTTGGCCCCTTGCCTTGCAGATTGACCGCAACAACTGGGTGAGGCTGTGCCGCATCACGGGCAGCGAGGTCCTGGAGGAGAACACAGACTACACGGGGCGGCTGTCGGTGGGGGAGGACAAGGCCCTCTCCATCAGCAGGGTGACGGTGCTGGACGCCAGGACATTCGTGTGCCAGGTCGGGGCAGGCAGCCACGGTGAAGGCGAGAACCGTACTGAGCTCCACGTCTACAGTAAGTGATGGGGCAGGAGGGCAGCATGGCCATGCATCCGCACTGTGGGGCTGGTGGGGGATCCCGCTCCATCCCTTCTAAAACACGTGAGGCGGCTTCTCTTTCCAGAGGTCCCTGAGGCACCCGAGATCACGGCGAATGCAGGAGGCATCTCTGTGCAGAGTAGTGACATCCCGCAGGTGAGGAGAGGCTCCGGCCATGCCAGTCTCCCCGCTCCCCTCTCTCCATGGGGGCACCTGGTGCCCAAGGCTCTCTCTGCTGCTGCAGATCGCCCAGTGCGTGAGCAGGAACAGCTTCCCACCTCCCAACATCACGTGGCACAAGAACGGGGAGAAGCTGCAGCCGGAGGAGAAGAGTGAGTTGGATGGGGATGGGGATGAGGAACTGTACCCGCCTGCTTGGGAGAGGGGCTGGGACACTTGTGCTATGCAGGGCCTCATTGGCTGGGGACTGGCAGCCCGTGGCCACCCAAAGGAGCCCTGTGCTCCCAAGGGAGCCGTCCTCGCCTCCTGTGGCCTCCCCACGGGCTGGGAACAGCGGCTCTGTCCCCTGCAGTGGTGAAGATCCCAACCACACTGACCCGTGAGTCAAGTGGGCTGTACACAGTGAGCAGCACCCTCTTCGCCCACGTCACCCGGGAGGACCGCAACTCCCTCTACTACTGCACTGTGCACTATTGGCTGCGGGGACAGAGGCGCACTGTGGAGTCACGGCGAGTCAACGTCACCGTCTTCTGTGAGTCAGGGGCTGGGGGCCGTGCCTGCTGCCCAGTGCCACGTGGCAGGGTCCCGCACTGACCCTCCCCGCTCCCTCCTCCGCCAGACCCCGCAGAGCACGTGAAGCTGCACGTCATGCCATCCTCGGCGCTGGTGAAGGAAGGGGACGACATAAAGCTGGTGTGCGAGGCCGATGGGAACCCAGCGCCTGTCTTCAGCTTCTATAAGAGAGAGGTGAGGCCAGAGGGGACCTGGGGACCTCTCCCATGGCAGACCTCTTGTGTCCTGGCTGCTCCTTGTTCCCTGCCTGGAGGGCCCTGGGGAGAGGGATGCAGCGGCTGAGATGGAGGGTGCCTGTGTGGGGCTAAGGGCTCTGCTTTCTCCCTACTGCCTGCAGCTGGAGGACAGCTGGCAGGACCTGACATCGCTGGCAGACACCAACAGTGGGGTGCTGAACCTGCACGATGTGAATAAGAGCAGCAGCGGCCTGTACAGATGCCAGACCCTGGACTTGGATGATATGAGGCAGCTGGAGAAGGATGTGGAGCTTGTTGTGAACTGTAAGGCGGGGGACAGGACCCTGCGCACCTCATGGTGGGTGCCCTGTCCCTCCTGCTCACCCTACCCTCATCTCCAACCCTCTCCTAGACATTGAAGGGGTCCACGTGAAGATGGAGCCACCCTCACCCCTTCACGAAGGGGACAGCGTGAGGCTGAGCTGTGATGCCCACAGCCCTGTGGCCCTGGACTACCAGTGGAGGGATGAGAAGGTGAGCAGGCATTTGAGTACTGTTGTGCTCAGGCTTGGCAAGCCTGGGCTTTGCAGCAAGCTGGGCAGAGCCAGGAGCTTGCTCTATCTGGGGTTCTTTAGCCTGGAGAAAAGGAGGCTGAGGGGACACCTTGTCGCGCTCTACAACTATCTGAAAGGAGGTTGCAGAGAGGTGGGAGTAGACCTGTTCTGTCAAGTAACAGGTGGTAGAACAAGAGGAAATGGCTTGAAGTTGCGCCAAGGGAAGTTTAGATTGGATATTAGGAAGAATTTCTTTACTGGAAGGGTCATCAGGCATTGGAACACGTTACCGAGGGCAGTGGTGGAGTCCCCATCCCTGGAGGTATTTAAGGGTCATGTAGATATAGTGCTCAGGGACATGGTTTAGTGGTGGGCTTGTCAGTGTTAGGTTAATGATTGGACTAGATGATCTTAGAGGTCTTTTCCAATCTAGGAGATTCCATGATCTCTCTTGAGAGAGGCCAGGGGTAGGATTCTCCCTTGCATGGACCTGTGTTGTCCATCTCCACCTCTTCACCTCCTGGCCAGTACTGCAGAGAGGTCCTGTGCTTGCAGGCTCCCTTGCTGTGCGTAGGAGGGAGGGCTGAGCCCCTCTGGGACAGCCGCAGAGCCTGGGGAGCTGCGCACAGAAGGGCCTGGTGCTCAGGGCTCATTGTTGTGGGGCATCCTTTCCCAACAGGGCAGGAAGGTCGCGGAAGGAAACCAGCTCTTCCTGAGCAACCTCACCTTTGAAACCTCCAGCAACTTCAGCTGCAAGGTGATTGCTCCAAGCGTGCCAGGGCTGGAGCAGAGCAAGCAGGTGGCTGTGGCTGTTCAGGGTAAGAACAGGCATGTCTGTGGGCATGCTGCCCTGCCAGAGTCTTGTCCCGCCCAACATCAGCCCTGTTCCCCCCTGAGAGCCACAGGTGCTTGATGTGCACTCCCCACAGGGAAGCCGCGCATTGTCGCCATCAGCTCCCCGCTGTATGTGCGGCAGGACGAGGTGGTGAACCTGACCTGCAAGGCCATCGCTTTCCCCAGGCCCTCTGTCCACTGGAACGTCAATGGGACGGTGAGAGCTCCAGAGGGTGCTGGGTCCAGGCTGTGGCCACCCGAAGAGGGGCTGCACGTTGCCTCAGGCGCTGAATCCTTCTCTGCCTCCTCCCCTTGCAGGCTCATGAATACATTGAAAATCAGCACATCGCCAGCAACCTGACCGTGCGCGTGAACCACGACCTGCTGCGGGCAGGAGCCATGTGCAGGGTCTCCAATGCGCTGGGCGTCAGCGAGAAGCACATCCAGCTGCTGGGTGAGTCTCAGGCACTGCCCTCTGCCCCGGGAAGCCAGAGATGTATTAGTCCCTCTCGCACAGGCCCCGTGTGTGCCGTGCTGCCGTGGCGTGGCTGAGCTCTGTCTCTTTCCCTCCCTTCCTGCTCTACCAGTGGAGTCCATCAGAAAAGGTCAGTCTCAGCACCGTGCTGGGTGCGTGCGTCCGTCAGCCCAGGCTCTGGTTGGGAGCATGCCACCGACAGGAGTCATGCTCGCCTCTGGCCTGAGGAGGGAGCCTTGGCTGCTGGCTCCAGCACCGCATGTGTTGCTGCTCCTCTCCCTGCCAAGCCACAAGGGAAACAGCGGCTCTGCCTCCACCTGTTTGCAGCAGTGTCAAAGCTGCCTGCTTGTCCTCAGCCTGTAGCCCAGCGAGGCCATCAAGTGCAGCTTCCTGCAGCCCAGGGCCGCTGGGCAAGGAAGCAAAGGGATGGCCTGATGGCTTGCAGGAAACCCTGTAAGCCATCCTCCTACGGCATGCAGGGGCATCGCAGCCGGGAGCAATATACAAAGAATGTTCATACAGAAACTGCCCTAATGGAGCGTTTTTGTACTGACATCTGCATCCTGCAGGGAGGTGCAGAAGCACTGGGAACTGGAGTCCCTATGGCGCTTGCTTGGGGGAAGGGGTCCTTTCTTTGCCCTCAAGGAGGTGCAGTAATGCAGAAGCTGGAGAGCATCAGGGTGGGATAGGCATTAACTTCTTCCTCTCCCATTGTGTTTAGATCAAAAGACATCAGAGAGCAAAGGGGTGATCATTGTGGCGATCATCGTCTGCATCCTTGTGGTGGCTGTGCTGGGGTCTGTCATCTACTTCCTGCACAAGAAAGGCAAGATCCCATGTGGCCGCGCTGGGAAACAGGACATGTAAGCACTGCCGCCCACCCTCTCGGGGAGCCCTTGGGGCCAGAGGTGCTTGCCATCACTCATGCTTCCCATCTCATTGCACCAGCCGCTCCCTGCCCAATGCGGAGGGAGGCAATAGTGCAGCCTCGGGGGGCACTGCGCTGGGGTCTCAGCAGCGCTTCCAGCTTCCCACAGCCTGGGGTCTGCACTGCTTGCCCCATCCATGCAGGGAGGCGATGAGGAGGACAGCAGAGTGGTAGAGCAGCCAAGGGACCCATCCCCAGGGAGGGGCTGGGCAGCTCAAAGCATTCTCTGAGCTGGAGCCTCTTTCACCCCTGGCCTTCCACTGCCCCAGCCCTGCTCCAGAGCATCCCCTGAGAAGGAGCCCCAGGGCTTGGCCTCACTCAACCGGCCACGTGTCCTCTTTGGTATCATAAACATGTCTCAGAATTGTCACCTCCCTCCCCTAGCACAAAGCCAGAGGCACGTAAAGACAAGATTGTAGTTGAAGTTAAGTCAGATAAACTTTCCGAAGAGGCGGGGCTCCTGCAGGGTGCCAACGGCGAGAAGAGATCTGCCGCAGACCAGGTAGGACAGAGCGTCGTGCATGGCCCTTCCCCAGGGCCGGGGCTGGGAGCGGAGGTGAGGAGTGTAGGGGGGTGCATTGAGGTAATGCTTTGCTCCTCTCCCAGCACTCCCCAGCCTGCATGGGCCTCCATCGTGCATCATCAGCGCTCGAGAGGGGCTGTGGGAGGGAGGGGAGGTGACAAAGCCACGGCTCTCTGCTCCAAGGACGTAGGAGCAACCTTCCCCTGTGCACATGTGGCTCTGCTCGGTGCCAGCCCATGGCACCTCCTGGGAGCACACTGCCTGCTTCCCAGCCTGCTTGGCACTGCCTCCTTCCGTGCTCCTTGGAGCAGAAGCCAGGCTCCCCAGGGTGCCCTGGGAGAAAGAACTACTTAAACATCTCTGGCCAGGAGTCAGAGCGGAGGCTGCAGGAATGGGCCCTGTTCTGGCATCTCTGAGCCAAAGCTCTCAGTGAAGGATGAGTCTTCTGGGCCGCATGCTTACCTCTCACCTGGGGTCAAGAGCCACTGGGGGCTTGAGCTTCATGGTATCGGTGCTGGACCGTCACCGTGATAAGGCAGGGTTTGCCACACTTGCAGGTCCTGGGGAGTCAAGGGACGCGGCACCTGAGCCCGCTGCAGTTTTATTTACCTTAGGCCAAGAGAGAACCCCACTCTGGTCCCGCTGTCCTGCAGCTGGCTCTCACCGCCCCTTGCCCTGGGACGGATGCTCAGCCACCACGGGGTGGCCCGGGCTGGCGGCTGTCCCCCATCGCACTGCTGTCTGTCACGCAGACACCAGCAGTAGAGGACCTGGTTTTGTGTTCAACCCTAACGGATTTTTTTTCTCCTCTTTCTGTTTTGGTGTACTGAAGAGCGAGAAATACATCGATCTGAGAAACTAGAGAGGGAATCTACTAAGTGCTTTCTTCCTTCAAACCTTTCCTGCTCTTGGATTGCCTTGTCCCACTCCTGCTCCAGTGCCTGGGGACACGGCCAGAGACGATTGCTGCGTCGCAGTGCTGAGACCCAGTGCGCGGGGGACACCCCCTGACTCACCTGTCTGTTACCTCAACTGTGGGCTTGCAGGTTGTCAACTTAGCAGCAGCAAAGCTGGCCTTGCTTACTACTATGGAGTAGCCAATAGCAATACTAGAAAGAAATATCCCCTTAAGCTACCTGGTGGAAGGATTTGAGGCTTTTTCAGGAAATCTGTCCTGTATGTGTGTGGGAAGGTTTTGATGCGTCTTACCCCAAACTTGCTCAGAAAAGCTGGTGAAATTTTACTTTTACTTTTGGGATGTCCCAGGCACCTTAGACGTAGCGGTGTGCAGGTTAGACGAGCGGAGAACGCAAGTGGTGTGTTAGAGCGGTGTTTGCCAGCTGCTGGGGAGGTGTTAGTGCTTTGCTTTTCCTTTGAACTGTTCTTGTCCCGTTGGTTTAGCCCAGCGTGTCCTGGCGGTGCTGTGCAGGCAAGGGAGCTCCACGACAGGTAGCTGTGATCCTACAGGAGGCGAGTACCTGGCAGGGCGAGGAGAGGGGCACCCATCTCTCGGGCACGTGCCAGACCAAGGGCTTAGATTCTCTGGTTTGTAGCATAGCCATGCTGACGTGAGGGGGAGGGCTTCCCTCTCCCCACTCCCCAGGGAATTGGATTGCTTTTAGGGGGGCTGCATAGCCGCTGGCAACAGCAGGTCCCAGACCTGCCCCCCCCCCCAAATTTTTAAAGAGTATTAGGCCAAGGCCAGTCGGTGATGTCTCAGGGTTTCTTTGTGCTGAACAATTGCCAGCCCCAGGTAAAACTGATTTATTTCTGTGCTTCGGTGGCGCCTCTGGCCCCACAGCCAGGCCGGTGCTACAGCAGCTGAGTGATGGAGAGGGGAGACGGGGAAGCAGCCTGCCTTTAGCTTCCGCTGCCACGGCCCGTCCCAGCCCTCTGCCTGCAACCATGGCTCTCCCTCCTGCCTCCTCCTAGAGAGATCAGCCCCCGCAGCTCCTCCTTCCTTTAACTCGTGTACTCTCAGTGCTATGCTGTCCGCAAGCCTGTCTCCCCCCAGCCCTTCGGCAAGGGGCTGAGGCTAACCCTGGGTGACAGGAGAGATGTCCCCTCGCGCACCCCCAGCATCCTCTGCCGGGAGCAGGGAGCCGTGCGGCGGCCAGCACCCTGACAAGCGGTGAGCTATACTCGTGAGCTACAAGTGTTGTCGAAGCAGAAGCTTTGGTTTATATATATTTTTGTTGGATTGTGTGTAAATTTCCAGAAGTTTTGTCTGAAACTCGCAAGGTTTTTTTTATATATGTGAAAATAAAGTACAAAGTTCAAAGCTGGGTTCTGAGTTTGTTCCTGCTAGTGGCAGCCCCACCGGGAGGGTCAGGGCAGCACGTCTCCCCTGGCCCCTCTCGATTTCAAGGCTCCCTTCCCCAGGAGCAGGTTACCGAGGCCGGGTGGCACCGTGTGCACTCCCCACCTTCAGGTTTGCTTCCACCACAGCAGGACCTTCAGCTAGGATCTGGGCTTAAGTCAGCAGAGGAGTGTCGTCTCGAGCCCCTCCTCACCCGGGCCCCCGGCACTCGGGACGCTGCAGGTCGCCACGGGCTGGCGGCTGCTGCCCCGGGGTCTCAGCCCAGCTGCTCTCAGCAAGGCATCAGCAGCGGCACACGCTGCCATGGGGCGCTTTTGGCCAGAAACAGCCCTTTGCTTCCCAGACAAAGGCAGCGGAACAGGGTTGGCCTGGCCTGCCTTTGCAGTGCGGCCGGGGCAGGAAAACGTGCTTGGTTCACTGGTGATAGGTGATGCTGTTAAGAGGCAGTGGACAAGTCCGATACCAAATACTAAGAGGTAAGGGCTAACAAGGTACATATAGCTCTTAGTTGGTAATCCTGTTGAGGTCTTGACAGATGACGCGTTTATACCCTCTTTAGCTGTCAACAGATAATTCTATAGATAATTCTATAGATTCTAATAGGTAATTGCATTAATAGCTAATATAGATACTAATAACTACCAATACTAGTAAGTCTAATAATGTATTCTAATAGATAATTGTTGTATTAGATTGTAATATATTACTAGTGATGGTAGATACTAAAAAATAATACTGTCAATAGAGTTTAATAGATCGCAACAGTAGAATCTATTAGGTAGTTGTATTAATAGCTACTATAGATACTAATAACTACTCATAGATAAATATATCACTAGATTCTAATAGATATAGGGACATTATAGTAGATAATTGTATTGATAGCTACTATAGACACTAATAGATATTAATGGATTTTTCCCTTAAAGAATTTAATTAGTTTCTAACTGTTATTCATATGCTAGCTACTCTAGATCCTAATAGATAACTCTTATTGATATATTCTAATACACGTTAATTGGTAATTGTGTTCATAGCTACTATAGATTTCTAAAAACAGGTAGTNCTACTATAGATTTCTAAAAACAAGTAATTAATTAGGTGTAAATAGTAATAGTCTTTAGTAGGTAATTGCAATAATGCTAATACAGATATGAATAAAAAATTCTGTTAAAGATTCTCATAGATGATGAGACAAAATTGTATGGCTGTCTACTAAGTATACTAGTAAGAAATTCCATTCATGAATTCTAATAATTCGAATAGATAATTGCATTAGTAACTACCATTGGTAATTCTATAAGTAGATTCTGTTATAGATTCTACTAGACTATTATATTTCTAGCTAATATAGATACTAATAATGACTTAATGCATTGTAACTATTACATACTGGTAGATTATACAAGAAAATCTTACTACCAACTATTGTAGATACTAATAAATCTACAAATACATTCCGATAAATTCTGATAGATAATTTTAGGACCAGCTACTGTAACTACTACTCTTATACAAATACTGTTAGATTCTAGTAGATAGTGTACAGGTTGAAATAGCTATTTGCTTTACTGCCTACTATAGATACGTAGTTCTATTATTAGAATCTGTAAGAACACTTTGCTACTCGCTGCTATTGATGCTAAAGATTACTAATAGACTTGTCTTAATAGAATAAATTTTAAATTTTGAATTACTATGAGTAACTGTTAGTGTCTACAGCAGCTGTTATTGATTATATTAGATGGGAATATTATGGCTATCAGATAAAGGGAATTATGTTAACAACAGCTACTACAAACACTAAACCTCTGTTGGTGGATTCCAGTGAATACCAATGACTTCAAGAAATAACTCTAGTAGTGGATTCTGTAGATACTAGTAGTTACTCATTGATAATTGCAGTATTAGAATCTATCAAGTTCTAACAGAATTGTTTTGCTAGCTATGCTAGATACTAATAACCGCTAATAAATAAAGCCAATTAGCAGTTCGGTTGTTGCACTACCATCTGATGCTATAGCACAGCTGTGCTAACAGCTGGCAGAGGTAATAGTAAACAATAAAAGATATCTGTCAGTAACTGGGCTTGTTGGAATGCATCAAACTGCACTAGCTAACTGCACTAACACCAAGAGGTGGTAATAACCACAGGGTACATTTACATTGATACTGAGACGTAGGTCAAATTATGGATGACATCAATGGACCCTGAGTGAGCCAGCTGACTCCTTTGATTCCATTTAAAGAGATTGGTGGTGCCTGATACTACTAAAACACACACCCCACCTCATCGGACCCCAGTTCATATTATTTAACCCTTCATATCATCTTTAACACTGCATCCTCATTTGACCCCATTTAACCTCATTTGACCCCAGGGCCATGTCTTTGCGGGTTCCCTTGACCTCAAATAACCCCCCCC